>PVJX010005253.1:0-86973 GCA_004027295.1 Dolichotis patagonum | reverse complement strand
TCACACATATTCAAATTCCAATAAGACACAATGTGATAGATAGAACCAACGGTAGTAGAACAAAAAAAGCATGGTAGGACTTCTAAGAAGGACGATATTAAATCAGCAATAGCTGTCATAATGTTTTGTTTTCTTCAAAACAGCTGTTCATATCATCATGTATGATATAGTCAAACAAAACAGGATAAAACCATTCCAATTGATGATTGAAAACTTTGAAAGACTTCAAAGCTATAGATGGGGACTCATGCTTACCATAAAGTCTTATATACTCTTATCAAATCTCATACTAGGGAGACTATGTGGTATTTCAGAATGAGTTTTATTTTTTTATTTTAAAGAGAAATAAAAGTTTCTAAAAAGGCTAATCAAGTAACAATAATGAATATATTGTGTATTGTAATCTTAGTAGTAGTTACTGAGAGTACAAGATGTAGGTATGAAATACTGTCCAGACAATATTAACACAGACATTTATTTTGGTACCGGGGATCAAATTCACCACCTCTCAATTGCCTCTCACTTAGGCTGCTGACCTAAATCTCCAGCCCCACAAACCTTTCTTTTCAATCAACTGAGAAACTAGGTGTATAACTATCTTAACTGTGTGTGTGTGTGTGTGTGTGTGTGTGTGTGTGTGTGTGTGTGTATTTCCCTTTTCTTTCTTTCCTCTTTACCCCATCAGTTTCTTTTGAACAGTTTCTTCCCAGTTAATATCTATTGTGCATTTTGGATCTTATTTACTCATTCTGCTTCTCACAGTGTGAGAAAATACAGTGTTTGCACATGTGGGTCTGATTTATTTCAATTATGAGTATGGTCTGAAGTTGTGTCCATTTACCTATAAAGTTTCAAGCTTATCCTTATTTATAGCTAGAATGAGTTTTGTTAAAAAATTGTTTTTTCTTTGACTTCAGTGATTCTGATGATTGTAGATCTTTGATATAGGACTTGGTTGTGTCTTGTATCTAGAATTCTGCTTTAGTAATCACTTTTCTATTACTGTTTCACTTGCCATCCATTGAAAAATTTTTTTCTGATGGAGTAAATCCCATATTCTTTAATTGGGGTAAAATTCACACAAAAGCCTTTTTTGTAACCATTGTAATGTATACAGTTTAGCGACATTTAGTACAATCACTGGTTGTACAATCGCTATCTTTACTTACTTTGAGAACATTTTTGTCATCCCTCAAGGAAATTCCATTGTTAGTAAGAACTCAAGACCTTCTAGCTCTGTCAAAAGGAATATGGTTTTGATCCAAAGAAAATCATAATTTCTTTGATTGCTTTATTTAATGAAGCAGATGTACAAATGCAGAAAAATAATGGAGTCTACAATATTTCCTGTTTCTGAAGCAAAAAATAATTGTGAAATGTTCTTAGTTTCTGTGCTTTATGTATTTTTAGTGGTCTAATTTTGAAAGTATGCCCACATTTTTATTTTACGGTCATGCATATTTAGCATGTAAGTTTGAATGTAGAGCACTGAAATTGAAAAGCTGTAAAGTCAACATTCCCCCACCCCCAAAACTGGGCATTGAACCCAGGACTTTCATAGTACGCTACATCCCCATCCCTTAAAAAATTCTTTTTATAGATAGAGTCTTGCTAAGTTGCCTAAGTTGGTCTTGTATTTGGGATCCTTCTGTCTCAGCCTCTCAGAGTGCTGGATTACCAGCTTCCCTACCTCTCCCTTCCCCTCCCTGACTTTCATTATATTGTATAGGCTGGTATTGAATTTACTATGTATTGCAGGTTGGTCTTGAATTTGTGGTAATCCTCTTGCCTCAGCCTCCTGAGTGCTGGGATTACAGGCATGTACCACCATTCCTAGTTTAAGGTCAATATTCCTACTTGTAGATACTAGCTTAATGTTGCTTTTTACAAATATGTAAATACACATACAGAACTTAGAAATAAGTTTCTGTATTACTTTACTTCTGTAGTTAGATATACATGCTTTTTACATTAATTATAGTTGTGAAGTATGGTAGGTCATTCCTCACTCAGTGATTACTAGGAAATTTAAAAGCACAAAAGTCAGTTTTGAGACTTATAAAAAATTAGGTATGTTAAGTAAGATATGGTCTTTATGATTATTTAAAAAATAACCTTGACTACAAAAAAAATAGTCTGGACTACAAACATCCAAATAAAAACTTCATTTAAAAAATGTAAACTGTTCTCAGCCAACACCTGCTTTTTCTTTCCCACACGCAGAAACATGTGCCTACATACTTATACATTGTGTTCTTTTTCTTCCATCAGGCTGAATTTAATTTAATTTAATTTTTTATTTTTATTTATTTTTATTTTATTATTATTATTTTTTATATCAGGGATCAAATTCACAACCTCACATTTGCCAGGCAGGTGCTTAAGCCACTGAGCTAAATCCCCAGCCCTTATTTTTTTTTATGGTATGGTATGGTATGGTATGGTATGGTATGGTATGCTATTTTTTTTGGAACTGGGGATCTAACTCACCACCTCGTGTATGCCAGGAAGGTGCTTGTGCCACTGAGCTAAATCTCTGGCCCCAGGTTGAATTTTACATCAAATGAATATTAACACTTTCTCTGTGTTATAGTCTTTTTCAGATGTGTGACATTAATTTCATAGTTTAGTAAGTTGATTAAAAACTAGAAACAGTACATGTTAGGAAAGGGATAAAAGGGTAAAAAGCGTTCATTTAAAAATGTTTTTTAGCCAGGTTTGCAGGTGTATATATGCAGTCCCAGTGCTCAGGAGGCTTGAAGCAGGAGGATGGTGAGATCACTCTGAGCTACATAGAGAAACTTTGTTGAGAAAAGCAGAACCACCAAAAAGTCCTCACAGACAGAGATGTTGCTCATTGATAGACTGCTTGTCTAACATGCACAGGACCCTGGGTTTGATCCTCAGGACCACACACCAAAAAATAAAATATAAAATAAAATGTTTTCAGGCCATGTTCTGACTCTTGTAGTGAAAGTACTTTTTCCCTACTCCAGAGTCCTAGAAGGAAAACATCATCATGGCCACAGAAATTGGTTCTCCTCCTCGTTTTTTCCATATGCCAAGGTTCCAACACCAAGCTCCTCGACAGTTGTTTTATAAGCGACCTGATTTTGCACAGCAGCAAGCAATGCAACAGCTTACCTTTGACGGGAAACGGATGAGAAAAGCTGTAAACCGGAAGACCATAGATTACAATCCATCCGTAATTAAGTATTTGGAGGTAAGTGCAATGAAAGCACTTAAAATGCACAAAATTTGTTTTTTTGGGGAAGTTTTCTAAAGGTAGGATAATTATATTGCTTGAATTAGTGGTATGAAGTTGATTTCAGATTGAAAGAAATTTAAAGAAATCTATGACAAATGTGATCATTGTGTATGGCAAATATGGAGTAATAAAAATTCTAAAAATATATATTTTTTTAATCGATACTGGGGATTGCACTCATGACCGTGCACTTGCAAGGCAGGTGCTTATGCCACTGAGCTAAATCCCCAGCCCCAAACTCTAAAAAACTTTGAAAAATTCATAGAAGAAAGTACTGTACTTTAACCAATAGGCCAACCTTAAAGTACTTATCAAACTCTGTACAAGGAACAAGAAATTACTAGCAGCAATATTTCTGTGAGAACAGAAATAAAAAAACTTTTTCTGTTTTGAAACAAAGTATCTCCCTATGTAAAGTTTGACCTTAAACTCACTGAACCTCAGGTTGGCCTCAAGCTCCTGTCTCAGCCTCCCAGGGCATGCCACCCTGCAGATTGCAGTTTTGAATGTCAAGAGGCATTGACCCTGAAAGCATGGATTTTCCCATATCTGAGTTCCTGTAGTTTGCTGAAAAGAGCTGTGTTTAATTAATATTGGGCACCATTGTACACATTGGCACAAACCTTAATCCCAGCACTCTGGGAGGCTGAGGCTGTGGGATCACAACTATTTTAATTACTTTTCTTTTGCTGAGACAGCATACCTGACGCCCAAAGTTAAGGGAAGAAAGGTTTATGTAGTTTACAATTGGTAGGGTGGAGGTTTCAGTCCATAATGGGCTCCCAAGGAAGTGTGGCTAGGCAGAGGAGAACAGTTCATGGCAGGAAGGCTAGCAAAGCATCAAGGGAGCCAGACAAGAGTCTTTCTGTCCTTTATATTGTATATAGGCTACCTACCCTATGGTAGGTATAAAACCCACATCCTTAATCCTAGCCAGAACAGTGCCAAACCAATCAGTGGACTGATTTACTAATCACACACCCCTAATCCCAGGATCACATTCTCTAGATTTAGCTCTGAAAAAACTCTATGACTGCATGAGGCTTTGGGGGTGATATCTAGACACAAAGCATAACAGTGAGTCTGAGAGCAGCCTAGACAGTTTAGTACCCATTAGGTGAGGCCTGGTCTTAAAAGAAAAGAAAAGAAAAGAAAAGAAAAAAGAAAGAAAAGGAAGGAAGGGAAGGAAGGAAAAAGAAAGAAAAGAAAAGAAAAAAGAAAAGAAAGGGAGGTTTGGGGCATATATATATAGCTCAGCACAAAGGGCTGGCTTCAATTTCTAGGTCCATCCTCCCTGTCGCTCCCCTCCTCCTCTGTCCCCCCTGCCCCTTTCCTCTCCTCCTCATTTCTCTCACCTGTCTGCTGGTACAAGCAACTCTTGAGGTGATAAGTAAGACAAGGTCTGTTTAATGCTCCCTCAGCTCTGATTTCCCCTTTTGAGTTTTTTATTTACTTGTCTTAACCTACTGATGCTACTGTCTTGTTGGATTTTGGTCTTCTCTGGCTTCTGTGAAAATTTGTCTGCTTTCATTACCTTAGACCTGTGTTTAACCTTTATTTGCATATATACCTAAATACTATATTGGACCATCATTGAAGAATGAGAGGTAGAAACAGATTTAGACTTTTCCAGGAATTTTCTTTTAAAAACTAGGAGATAGAATTTGAGAGGAATTAAGAAAGCCAAAGGCAAGATACAAGAATCATTTTGTGGTGAAGGTTTTGGAATAATCAGGATGTTTGTCTATCTCCTACTGTTCCCTTTCTTTAAGATATGGTTGTGAAAAAGTATTGGAGTCTGCAGCATCTTGGTATATATGCTGCTGAACTGAGCAGTTCTCCAGCATCTTGGATGGATGGAGCTAGTAAGTGTAATTTGAGGAAGAAATTGTAAGCAGTTATTAGGAGGAAAGAGGGGACAGTTCCTCAAAATAACCAGTATTTCATATGTTTTAGAAATTAACGTTTTAAAATCCTGTTTTCCTCTTATTGATAGATTTTGTATTCTGTTAATAGTACTTTCACATTGAATATAATTAGATCATATACTCACTAATTGTTCTATTTTCTTATATTAACAGAATAGAATATGGCAAAGAGACCAGAGAGATATGCGGGCAATTCAGCCTGATGCAGGTTATTATAATGATGTAAGTATAGAACATGTACTGTCTTATTAAAACCTCTTTATTTTGACTTTTAAGCCTAAAAAATATGTGAATTCAAGCTGAAAGTGGTCTTCTATTTTTATATTTTTGTAGTTGAAATGAACATTACTGAGAGGGTAGTAAAACACATCTATATGAACAATGGATTGTATTTTGTTTCAGTTTAAATATTCTGCTAACAATGAACTTTTTTTTTTTTTTTTTTGTACTGGGGATCGAACTCATGACCTCGCGCTTGCCAGGCAGGCGCTTAAGCAACTGAGCTAAATCTCCGGCCCTAACAATGAACTTTTGATGTGGGTCATAAAGCAGTGTTCAACGAAAGATTGAACTATCTTTAAGTCTTGTGATAGGATAAATTTATTGCAAACAAGTTTCTGTTGACTTTGAGGAGTAAATAAGAAAATCTGACAGTTAATGTGGTTTTTAGTTTTATTGTTAAGTAATAATGGATATTTAACTTTCCTGTATGTCAGTTTTCTTGTAATCTGTTTAATGGTATTTGGCGGGGGCAGGGGCAGGGGCAGGGGGAATTGTATCTATTTCTGCATTTGCCCTTAGATGTTGAGGTAATCACCTTGCCAATGCCCTACTTTCTGTTCTGAATGTGATCAGGAGCTCTAAAAACAAAATTTTCTTTTGTTATAGTTGGTCCCACCTATAGGAATGTTGAATAATCCTATGAATGCAGTAACCACAAAGTTTGTTCGGACATCAACAAATAAAGTAAAATGTCCAGTATTTGTTGTAAGGGTAAGTATCCTATTGGATAGTTTTTAGAAAAATCAATAGTGAGGGTAGGGATATGGCTCAGTGGTAGAGCTCTTACCTTGCATGCACAAGGCCCTGGATTTGATTCCCAGCACTACATTTAAAAAAAAAGAAAGAAAAATCAATCCTGAGTTAGTTTACAAATTAGATGAAGAATTAGAAATTATTTTAAATGTGTACCTGGGATAATACTAAGCTTGTTACTGGTAATTTTATTTTGAAGTATTCTCTTTGTGATTAGTAAAGTAACTACTTGAAAATGTTTTCTTTTTTTCTCTTTTTGTTTTTATATTATTTTATTTTTTGTCTTTTTGAGACACGGTCTCACTATGCAGTTCAGGCTGGCCTTGAGCTCACTCTGTAGCCCCAGTTGGTCTCAAATTCTCAATGGTCCTCCTGCCTCAATCTCTCCAGTGCTGGGATTACAGGTGTGCACCACCATGCCTGGCTTTGAAAATTCTTTTTCTTCATGTTGCAATTTCTATAAAATCCTCTCTGAATTTTTATTTACATGCATACTGCAACAGGTCTCAGAATTGCTCACTAGCTCAGTAGGAAGTTCTTTTGTTACAGTTGCGAAAGCAACATTCAAAGGTGAGTAATAGGCTGTTGGGTGTTACAAGGGAGAGAGACATCTGAACAGAAGTGAAGAACTGTGGTGTGTGAATCAGCTCCGTGAAGGTGCTCATTATACTTTCACTGAAATTTTGAAAATGTAACTTTATAATTAATAATGCATTCACATGATTCAAAACTAAAATTTAGAAGTGTTTGCAAGGAAAAATTTTCTCTTTTCCTAGGCATTCAGTTATTATTTATGTAGATGATAGTCTCTAATCATTTTGTGAATTATTCCATTTCCTAAAAATATACTTGTTATTAATATTCAGAGTTATAGGCTAATGAATAGTGAGAACTGAGCAAATAACAGTTGAATAAAAATATCAAACAGAAGTATGACAGTGACGGCAAACATTAATGGCAAATGAGCAAAATATGGAATCTTTGGATATTTGAACATTGCAATAGAAAATGGAGAGAGGTAGGGCTTCATAAAACTGTACAAGTGAGCTGGGTGTGGTGGCGCATGTCTGTAATCCCAGCACTCAGGAGGCTGAGGCAGGAGGTCAAAGACACACACACACACACACACACACACACACACACACACACATCGTACACAGATCATATAGGTGGTTTTAGGCCTTCTGTTTGGCTCACAGACCTATACAGTATATATATCAGTAAAGAAACGCTTTTGTGTAAGTAGAGCCTACCAGTATGTAGCATAATTTCCCTTGCCTTGCCTTGCCTTGCCTTTCTTTTTCTTCTTTTTCTTGTCTTCCTCTTCTTTTTCTTTTTCCTTTTCCTTTTACTGAGAATCAAACTCACGACCTTGTGCTTGCCAGAGAGGCACTTAGGCTACTGAGCTTTATCCCTGGCCCTGGCATAATTTTCTTTATCAGGGCGTTGATCAGTGAGGTATGATGGGCAGTGGATTTTATTATACTGTTAGCATAATACAGAAAACCTTTTTCAAATGAATAAGGTCTGAATATCCTTTGTTTTGTTAAGTGAATGAATAAATATTCTCATTTGGGAATCACACTGTGAGGTCTAAGGAAAAATTTGCCCATATTAAAGGTACAGTCCATAGCACTCAGGAGGCTGAAGCAGGAGGATCATTGTGAGTTGGAGGCCAGCCTGGCCTACATAATGAGAACCTGTTTGAAAAGGACCAAAAAAAAAAAAAAAAAAAAAATGTCCAGATTAAGAAGCATTAAGAAATAAAACCTGGGTTCTGTGTGTACAATTTGGTTCACTGCAGTATTAACTAGATTGGGATCTAAAGCAGATTAAAAAAAGATCTAGGAAGGTAGGAAGTTTTTGTTCATAGTAATCAAAACAGATATACTAAGCAATAAAATAAAATGTAATTGGCATGTGCTTGTATAATTTACCATGAACACTTCATTTTAAATATTCCATCTTTCTCTTCCTTTGAACACACGTGTATTTTTCAATTTCTTGTAAATTTTTATTTTAGAGAATAGGATTGTTGTATTTTGTGTATTTGTACCCTCTAGTAAGTATAATCCATCATAGGAACCGAAAATTTAAAGAGTGCATTGTATTTTGAATTGATGCCACAGATTAGATTCAGTTTGTAAATTAGGACATTAAAATATTTGTGTAGTGTTAGTCAGGATTCTAAAGGATGAAGTTGTTTTGACATTAGATCAGCATAAGAATTATCACTGCTTAGCACTATGAATAGTGGAGAGCTTACAAGTTTTAAGTACATTTAGTTGCAGGGAAAGTTCGATAGCCTAAGCTGATTTTGTTTGTTTTAATTACATACTAGTAACACTGCGTTGATTGAATAGCAGTTTTAAGATACTGAATTCAGTCTTCTGAATTTTCTGGTTACTACCTCATTTATGTTAGTCTAAAATGCTTTTTAGAATGTGTAAGTGGACACTCATAATGTACTTATTTTTAATTTAATGATTTTATTTTTTTTTCAAGCCAATTCATTCAAACATAAAAAGAAAGAAAAGAAAAAAAGCTACAATAAAATTTCAAAGCACATTAATCAAGGAGTAACAGTGGCATATACATTGTGCATTGTCATCCCAAAATCATTTACCCATGGCATAAGACATCTAATTTAATGAATTTAAATGCTGGAACTTTTCCTACATTGTGTTATTACAAATTGTTTTTTTAAGCTTTTTACTTTAAAATAGTTTGGGTTATATAAAATGAGTTACTTCATTCTTTTAAATTTTGTGTGTCAGTACATGTTTGGAGTACATAATAATTACATTCACCCTAGTTGGTACATGTATGTTACACATCTTAATTCTTTTTACTCCTTGTCCTCCTTTCCTCCCCATAACTTGTTTTCTAACAAAAGACTTGTTTATAAAGCTGAGGTATCCAGTGAAAGTTACTATCACCTAGTCAGTGTTAATTATGCATATATTATAAAGATTGTGTGAATGTTTACAAAACGAGGGAAGTTTGAGGATTTGTGGTTACATTTAACCTTTTTGTTCTCCTCCCACAGTGGACTCCAGAGGGAAGACGATTAGTCACTGGAGCTTCTAGTGGAGAGTTCACCTTATGGAATGGACTCACTTTCAATTTTGAAACAATATTACAGGTAACAGTAATCACCAGATGATAATTTATCCTGTGATACTTTAAAGAACCTCAGATATGGGCACCATTATTGCCATTGTGAAACTTAACAATGGTATAATGTATTAGTGCAAGTTAATATATGCTCCTCCAAGCCTTCAATGATACATTCTTTAAAGCATTACCTTATAAATGATCTTTGTTTTCACAGGCTCATGATAGCCCAGTGAGGGCCATGACTTGGTCACATAATGACATGTGGATGTTGACAGCAGACCACGGAGGATATGTGAAATACTGGCAGTCGAACATGAACAACGTCAAGATGTTCCAGGCACATAAGGAGGCGATTAGAGAGGCCAGGTTTATACACAATATACCATTTTCTGTAGTCCCTATTGTCATGGTTAAATTATTCTCTAAGTGTATTCTGGGTGCAGAGATGCATGGGCTCTGTCAGAATCTGGGAAGCTTTCTGCACCCTATAAACACAGTATTTTTCTTTGTTTTCACATATTCACCATTTTACTGGCACCTTTCTGAAGTAGCATTGTCCTGGTATCAGCCTTTGCAATATGTTAGAGATGTATTGTCTGCCGCATTTTGCACTGGTTTTCTCTTTTCATTTATGGTTAATAATGTGTATATCTTATTCCTTTTTATTATCTACTGTGTAAGACAAGAATATTTTATTCCAAATAAAGAATTCAGTCTTTAATTATACAGCTGAATAAAATTTAAAGCCTACAGAAAACACCTTCAGAATTCACACAAAATACAAGGAAAAAAGGCTTAAATGAAGACCTGGTTGGCTTGGTTATGCCACGACTTCAAAGAGAAAGCATAGGACTAAAAACCTCTCAAAGCTAACTCCCTGGATGTGGCAAACATTTATGGATTAATGAATGGGTTCTTCAAGCTGTGCAGCTGTAAGCAGATCTCTGTCAAGAAGACTCTAGGACTTTTCTTCTGATTCACTGTTAACATCAGTTATGCAAATGTATAATAAGTGGGGTTTAAAATATTTTCAGTGAGTTGTATACATATCAACAAGATACGTGTAGTAAAACTGGAAAGAAAAATTGCAAAAACAAGCCTGAAGAATTGCTGCAGCCTCAGAATAAAGCTAAGCAGCATTCTTTAAGGTTGTGCCACCTACCTATGAGAGGAGTTGACTCTGTAGAAACACTATCCACTGCAGTCACTTGTTTCTATTTTCAGAAGCAACAAAAATTGTAGGATATACATGGTTCTGCTTTTTAGACTTGACATTAGTATCATGCCCATACATTTTCACAGCTGGTTCATTCTTAATCATAAGATTATAAGTTCAAGGGAGTTCTTAATGGTTCATTAAGAAGCTTGATGGTTTTTCACTATTGGGAAGAAAACTGGCTCCCTCTTGCATAGCAGATTCTTTGGCTTTAAGCACAAGTCTGAAAGTCCCTGTTTTAAAGTTTCCTCTCAAGGTATTAGCATTTCATGGGATAACTTAACAGGAGGAAGGTATGAAAGTTTTCCACAGACTGTTAGAATAAATGAGAAACATTGTGTGTAAGAATGGTTAGCAGTGGGCCTTCAACCAACCCACCCAGCTTTTCGGTTTTATCATTCCATGAAGTAGATGAGGCAGAAACTGATACCAAGTTTTAGAGTAGTATTCTTCTGTGATTTAAATGTCTGAGTAGGAATTTTGCAGGAATATAATTCAGTTTCCACACCTAAGGCCACTCTCTATTTTGCTGGTTTGATAGGAAATATACTAAGAAGATCAGAGATAGCATTAGGACTAATAATACACCCATGAAATTCCCTGAATATTGATAACTGAAAACAGAAACAACTTTTGAAGTCTTCCTTTGATGAGATGCATATGTTAGCAACATTCTCTTTAAGGACCTCTTCACTGGATACTTCCTCTCCTGTTGTAATGCAGCATAGTGTTTTTATTTTTCCCTGTCTGAGAAGCACAGATAATCTGTTAAATGCTGACTTCTTTCCCCTGCTGTGTGTCTTCATGTAACAGTTTCTCACCCACGGATAATAAATTTGCTACATGCTCTGATGACGGCACTGTTAGAATCTGGGACTTTCTTCGTTGCCATGAGGAAAGGATTCTTCGAGGTATGTGTGCTAACAGTACTGATTGGAATATATAAATAGGGGATCCATTTGTGGTGAAATCATCACAATAGCACAGTAGCAGCTTACATCTCCATTCAGTTTTTTACATGTACACCGTCTCAGTCAGACTTGTTAAAAAGACATCCAGACTCGCTCTCTAGTTCACAATCATTTTGTAGATTTTTATTAATAATAATATTTTTGAACTCTTTCTGCTGTGAATTAAACATAAAACTTCCCTTAGCCCATTGTATGCTTTTATCTTTATGCATCTTTTAGGATTATATTCCTTTTCCTGTGTTATACTCAAGATATCTTTTCTCAACATTAACACTAATTTTATTTAAATAGGTCACATTCTTTGGGCATCCCTTTTACAGTATAAATTAAGTGATAAAAGTAGAGATATCAATAGCTGCACTTCTGGGTGTTTCTATTTCTAAAAGCAGTTGAAATTGCAGTGTGCCGTATTTGTACTGCTTTGCCCATATATATGGTTTGAAAGGGATTACTTATATTGATTTTATAATTACAAATGAATCTTTATGAATTATTCCTGTGCTACAAAAGAAATCCATTTTTCCACTTGGAATAGATTTGATTTCACAAAGAGGGGCTGTTAAAAACACCAACAATTAACCAGCACCATTTATGTGAATTCTAGAGCCTTAACTATGTATGTACATATGCAATTCGAGAATCAGAGCAAAAACATACTTCTGACTAAATTTTGTTATTCACTAGAATGTAGTCTCACATTTTTTTAAGTTCGAATTGTCTGTCTCTGACACCTAATGCAGGGAGGGAAAATGGGTGCCACAGATACAGGGTGTTAATAAATTATTTAGCTATTTCCCTTTAAGTAGAGTTCTCTTGGTGAAATTCTGAGGGGTTTCTTTTGTTTGTTTGTTTTTTGTTTTTTTGAGACAAGCTTTCACTATGCAGTTTAGGCTGTCCTTGAACTGACTGTTGTGCAGGCTGGCCTCAAACTTGCAGTAATCCTCCTGCCTCAGCCTCCATGAGTGCTAGGATTACAGACGTGAGCTACCATGTCCAGTTTGAGTTCTTAAAAGTATTCAGACCTTCATGTGCAGCATATAATGTTAATTTCTAGATAAGAAAATGACCTTTGAATATTTTAGCCCATATTTCAAATATAACTCTGGGATTTTTGGATACATTTGTTTACACATCCCTGGCTTTGAATGTTTTGTTGGGGTCTGTCTGCAAGTCTGTGTCATTAGCTAGCACAAGGACACAGTACCTGCTATGTTGAGCAGCATATGCACTGTGAAGGTCGTAATAACCACACAACCTCAGAATGAGATTGAAACCATCTAGTCTGAGTTACTTCGTGGATGAGTATCCTAACCCAGGAAGTACGACGCATGCGAAGTAAAATCGGTTCAGAGTCAGAACCTGAGTCGCATCATTTGACTCCCACTCACTAAAGCTCCACTAGTGTATTTTATCTCACTATTGGTAGACATTTAAGAGTTGAGCTGTCTTTATTATGGTTATTTTAGACTTTTACATGGAAATACCAAATATGGACAAAATATAATGAATCTCCACATACTTTTAGGATTTATATTCCCACTTAATTATTTCTTTTACTTTCTCATGAAAAATGTTTTACTTACTATATATTTATAACTTTGTACTTAAATAAAGCAAATATAAATATATTAAATTAATTGTACTGCCCAAGCAAGAGTCACTCCAGCAGTAGAGCATCAGATAACAGTTGTTTTTTCTAAACTAAAACCTTAGTATTCATGTAGATTAATTGCAGTGTTGGCATGTTGCAATAAATAAGTGGGTTTTGGGTTGCAGTTTGGGCACTTTGGTCTCTAAAAGGTTCACCATCACTGGACCATAGAATCTGACAGGCACATTGCTTTGTTCCTGTTGTACACCAGGCCCTTGGTTTGGGGGTTCAGTATTAAAAAAAAAAATCCGAGAAAATTCTTAATTAAGGGAATTTGTGATCATGTGGTCTTCTTTGTTGCATACTTTTCTACATCATCCTTTAAAACTTATATACACATAATTACCTGTTTTAGTTTTACGCATCTTTAATTTTTCATCATGTTCTTTCCTTGTGTCAGAAACCTACTTCACTACAACTATTCCTGCTTTTTGGGATGCAAAAAAAGTTTATTTCCAATACAGAAGCTCATTAAGTACTAGAAGACAGCAATCATGTCTTTAGCTTTAAGCATACAGTGTTCCTGTAGAAGCAGTGAGAGTATACTTGGGGTGTGTGTGTGTGTGTGTGTGTATTATTATTATTATTATTATTATTATTTTTTTTTTTTTTTTTGAGAGAAAGAGGGTCTCATTACATAATCTAGTGTGGTCTTGAACTTAATATAGAGCCTAGGCTGGACTCAAGCTCATGGGAATCCACCTGCCTCAGCCTTCCAAATACTGCAAAAACAGGGATGTACCACCAAGCCTAGTGATGATAGTTTTTTTTTTTTTCTGGTACTGGGGATCAAACTCACGATCTTGCGCTTGTCATGCAGGTGCTTATACCGCAGAGCTAAATCCCCAGCCCTGATAGTATGCTTTTGAGCACAGAATGTACAGTTGGTTTTTAATGTTTCTGAGAAAAGTGTTCTAAGACTTAAAGTGGGCGTACATCTGTTGTCAGGAGATCTATGCAAAAGGGTTTGTTGATTCATAGGTTGAAAAAGCAAGATATTTATGAAATTGAATAAACCACAGCGTTGAGGGTACCATGTTTATGCCAAGTCACTACAAAAGCATATGTAAGTCACTGGAGTTAATATACACTTGTCTTTTTTCTCTGGCATAGTTCTTTTACTCTCCATCTAAAACAGCGCCTGTTGGATAATTTTTCAATCTTTTTCTTTTTTTTTTTTTTTCTTTTTGGTGTTTTTTGTTTTTTGGTCTTTTTGAGACAAGATTTCACTATGTAGTTCAGCCTGGCCTGGCCTTGAACTGACTTTGTATTCTAGGCTGGCCTCAAACTCTCAGTGATCCTCTTGTGTCATCCTCCTGAATGCTGGGATTACTGGGGTGTGAAACCACACCCTGCTAAAATAACATTTTAAACACCAGGAGTATATGCAACTAAAGGAGTATCTAGTTTACTGTTACTTTATATATTTGACTCAAGTGAAGTAGCATACATTTATTTAATAAGTAAGCCTATCCCTATTTAGGTAGAGGAATTGTATGATCCCTACTTTCATACTTCTCACAGTTTTATAAGTAAGATAAGATGTTTTCACAGGTTTAAGTTTGGTCATGTAGAAGAAGAACCATGTGATAGAATTACACTTTTAGTGCACAGAGGGCGAAGTAGACCACTTCCCACTGACTGGCTGAAAGTATGGAATCAGTAAGAATATTGAGATAAATTTTAGTGAGAGGAGATACATATCTACCTATATCTATATCTCTATCTATGTGTATCTATATAATTCTTTTATTTAATCTTTTGGAGACAGGATCTTGCTATATATTCCAGGCTGGCCTTCACCTGACTCTGTAGCCCAGGCGGCCTTGAATTTATTGTAGTCCTCCTGCCTCAGCCTTTTGTGCTGGGATTATAAGCATGCACCACCAGACCTGGTGTTGGGTCTTTGTGGGTTTTTTTTGGTACCAGGGATCGAACTCACGACCATGCGCTTGCAAGGCAGGTGCTTATGCTGCTGGGCTAAATCCCTGGCCCCAGGTCTTGTATTCTTAAAAAGAATCTAGTTCATAAGCTCCAATGTGCTTGAATTTGTTTTACCTTCTTGATTTTATCATTGACTGCAACACATTCATTTCTCTATCAGGAATGTTGTAAGTACTTCATTCCCTTTGAAATAAATAATTTGTTCCTTTTTTTATAAATGAATAACCAAGGCACCAGGAAGTTAAATAAACCTGCCAAAGATCATGGAATATGTAGGAGGGAGGGCTAGAATTTTACCCTAGGATGTTTGACTTCAGTTTATCTTTAGCTATTGTGTTACAGTGCTTCTTTTACATGGTGTTGTAGAACACGCGTGTGCACACATGTGCACGCGCGCCCACACACACACATAATGAACCCAATGCATTGTATGTGCTAGGTAAGTTCTCTGCCATTGTGTTGCATCCCCAGCCCTTTTAGGTTTAAAAGAGTGCTAGCCTGAGCTAAGTTAGACAGAAATTAATACACAATCTGAGAGAGTCGTGGCTCTCAAGTCAGTGAAAAATACAGATAACCGGAATCGTGGCTGGAAGCACATCTAAAGAAGGCCAAGCCTCCAGATAATGTCAAAGTGACCCAGCTTACACACTACCCCAAGGGATAAGCAAAACTGTAATCAGTACCACCTCACCCATTAAGTCCAGGTATGTATCAGATACCCGAGTGGGTGACCAGAACACCTGGGCCTGTCCCTTCCTGAAATGTTCCTGTTTCAGAAGTCATGGATAAGCCAAGGTTAATGATGCCAGCCTTGTGCCCTTGCTGCTGGCCCACTTCACTGTTGCATCAGTATGAGCTAAGTGGCTGTACTTGTAGTCCTATAGGTCAGTGGTGATGAACCTGTGGCATGTATGCTGCAGTAGCATGCAGGGCCCTCTCTGTCGGCAAGTGAGCCAAGCCAGTCCGGCAGCTGAACATCAGGTATTTAGATTTAATTGCAGTGTTGGCACTTTGTGATAAGTGAGTTTTGGGTTGCAGTTTGGGTACTTGGTCTGTAAAACATTCACCACTGCTATTGGTCGATGTAATTTGACTCAACTTTGTACTCATGTTGTGGCTTTGCTGTATAAATTACCCTGACAAAGGGCCTTGGTGACCACGCACTTGAGACCTCTTCTGTCTCTCAGGTACTATTCCTATTGCCCCAATAAACCTTTCTTACTCTTAAAAAAGAAGAAGAAGGAAAAAAGAAGAAGAAGAAGAAGAAGAATGCTAGCCTGGAATTAGTGTCTTCCTGAGTTGTTTTGACAGAATTATGAAGTACAGATTTTGGGGACAGGAGAGATATATGGATTTGGAACTAGTTTACCTCAGTTTATCTTAATGCATTCCTTTAAAAGTCTCTGTAAAGGTTATGGATTTTGAACAAATGACATACGAAACCACAAAAACATTAACCTGCAGTGAACTATTAACACTACAGATGTGAAGTGTATGCTTGGTGTATGCTATTATAATACTTACTAAGACATTCAAGGATAAGGTCTGTTTTCAATTTTTATATGTAGCACTCCTGAGTGAGTATTCACCATACAGCTCAAGGAAAAGAAATGTGTTGTATTTGTGATGAGTGTCTGTATGCTTCCTCACTACATTCAACTAGCTTCTTGCTAAGAGGCATGAAGTACTGCTACGAAAATTTTTTGGTTCATCCCTGTGTTTTTGAACTATGTATAGACATGTTTTCAGTGTCTTGGGTGTTCGAAGAAACTGATGCTTGCTAGAAGTAATTTTACTTACTAACGTATTTCTTCTTGTAAGGCCTTACAGAACATTCACAAAAGCCAGTGTTATCTCACTGCGACAAAAAATAAAACGAGTGTTCTTTAAAGCATAGTCCATAGCACAATAGCTCTTTCTACCCATGGGTTAATAAAAGCCCTTCAGTCATATTTAATTGCTCAGATGACTGCATGGATCCATTCTACTGACACCTGTTTTCTCTATTAGTAGTCCTCTTTTGAGGAAGCGTTTATTTGAGTTTGTTTTTTTAGCTACTCTGAAAATACTGGATCATAAGCTCCTGGTAGGCTCTTTTTATCTGTGTGTTGCAAGTGGGAGAAAAAGTTAATATTTAACTTCCAAAGTATATTATCTAATGAAATTAGTGTAGTAGAGGTCTGAAATACTTACTTTGTTCATAGTTTTTACAGAAATTATTTTAAATCTTTATGTTGGGATTTTGTCTTTTTCAAATGTGCTTATTGTACATAGTATGCCAAAAATTTGTTGAAGTATGTGCTTATCTGTGGACGGAAGAGATGTACACTGTTGCTGTAATATTTAGTGTTTTAGTTAAGAATTATGAGGCATTTCTAGACACACTTTTGGTAGAAGAGTCACATACCTCTGAAGCCCCGTTGAATCCAGAGCTTTGTGCAAGCTAGGCAAATCTTTGAACCCACGATCCTATTGCCTCAGCCTTTGGAGTAGTTGAAATTACAGGTGTGTGTCACAAAGTGCCTGCAGGATTTTTCGTTTTTAGCAGATAGATTCTTTTATAAAATATATGATTAAAATATAGTATCTTAAAAACTAAGCTTTGTTCATAAGGGTAGTGAAGTACCAAAACTAATACTGTTTTCTCCATAGTCATTTTTCTCTCTCTGCCTTTTTTTTTTCCCCCCTTTCCCTAAGTTAAGTGGAGATGGCACATAGGGCCTTATGGATGCCAGGGAAGTGGTCTGCCATTGACTACAAGCCCCAGTGGTATACCATGTTTAATTCTATACCAAAACCTGCATCTCAGCAATGTCTAAGAAGTACTGTGATCTTTTCAGTTACAAAGAGACTAGAATAAGAATTTCTATTTAGAGAGAGAATTTCTGTGCCAAGGAAGAAGCACTAATTAGGTCATTTATTCGTTGGTACATAGATTGTTGCACAAAATTACCCTGATTTTTCCAAACAAATATTAGATCTCAGAGCTGGTCTACTGAGGCCTGTTTCCCCTTTTTAGCACTCTTAATGCATTTTAATATTTCATATACAGTAGTTCTCCTTGGGAGAACAGATTTCATACGAGTATAGTCTTCAGTCTTAGGATTGGAGAGCTGCTATAGTATCTAGTGCTTTAATTGAGGATTAAGATGCATTTCCAGCCTCTTGCCTTTTTTTTTTAAACAGAGCTGCACTGTGTAGTTCAGGCTGGCCTTGAACTCATGGCAATACCCTGGCCTCGGCCTCCTATTATACTGATTGTCGCTAGCTAGCTAGCATGCATGCACAATAAATAAACAAATAAATGCATTTATTTATTTATTTGGCTTTTTTGAGACAGTTTCATATGTAGTTCAGACTGGCCTTTACCTCATTTTGTGTCCTATACTTGTTTGAACTTGTAGGGAGCCTTCTGCCTCTGCTTCTTGAGCGCTGGGATTGAAGGCATGTGCCACCATGCCCAGGCTGACTATAATTCTTAGCATAGCCTTTTTCCTTGGCCTATAAAAGATTGTGGAGTCCTCTCTCTGAGTTTCCAGGTTTGATTTGTTAAAAGTAGACATCATAAATAATCTACTAAATTGAAACAGTTAGGAAATCCTAAGGGAAACCATTATGAATGCAGACCCAATGACTATAAAGGTGGTTCAAAAAACTGTTAGGGAGTACAGTAGAAGTTTTCAATTTCTTAAACAACTGTGATTGTGGTGCTCAGTCATTAAAGGGTGGAGTAGTTGTTCTTAATTCAGTCAGGCCTAACCTGCTTTTTCTAATTTGTAATCTTTTCTGAAATGAATTCTGGTTATGATTGCTATACCTGCAAAATTTTAAAGCAACACAAACAGCCTTAGGTTATAAAGAAAAATAGTTTTTCAAAAATACCCCCAAAAGGTCATAACTGCTTTTATTGAGAACCAGTAATTCGGAACAAGGCATGCTAAAACAGCCCTGTTTTTATGAGGATTACTGGAGAGGTCAAGGATATTATAACCAGACCATAAGCAGTTTCTTGAATTAATGTATGAATCATGGGAGAGAAATGTGGTTTTATAGCTGAGTGGTTGAAGGGTTATTCCCGTAGTAAGTTTTCGCTGGATTTTTGTTTCCTGTGAGGCAAGCAAGCAGAGTGCTGTAAGATTCGTTAGTTGGCCCTGTTCTGCTTAATGCTTAACATTTTAAAATTAACCTAAATGGCTTACTTTGCAAGTCAAAGTGGGACTTAAAATTATAACCAGAAGTTCACTGGTTTTCAGGGTGTGAGAAGATAACTGTGATGTTAGATTTAAGTAGAAAATTAAAGAGCAAAATTTAGAGATAAGTTTGAAGTCTTATTTTTAGCCTTGAAATTGTGTAAAAGCAATCCAGGCTTTTAGGTGATCAATGTGAACTCTCAAGGTGTGATGCCCTGCTTTTGCTTAATAGAAATAGATGTTCAGAATCGTGGAGCTTCACTTTTGAGGTTTGAGATTGAGTGTTTGCCTTGGTCAAAAGTGACTTAAGAAACAAAGTGACACCTGGGGGGAGGTTGGAGCGCATCTGTAATCTCAGCATTTGATGACTGAGCACATCTGTAATCTCAGCATTTGATGACTCAGCATTTGATGCTGTGAGTTTGAGGCTAGCCTGAACTGCATATGGAGATCCTGTCTCAAAAACCAAAAGAAAAGGGGACAAGGTGTGGAAGGATGATTGGATTTATTTCATATAGATCTAGAATAGTGGGGAGATGATAGGATATTATATTTGGACTTAATTATTGAACTTTCTATAGAAAGATTAATAAAGATGGGTCATGTGAGTTCCTGGCTTCTCTTTGCTGCAGTTAACCTTTAGCTTAACCACCTGTCAGGGAGATTATTAAAGTTATTCTCGTTTTAGGTTGCATTTTGTAATATTTAACCTGAACAAGGCTGTCTTTTAACTATAATTTCTAGTTTTGGAAAGACTGAACTGAAAGTTTAGCATGTATATACATTCCTTACAAAAGGTATGTGAATAGCATATATCCCTTAAGGGAGTATTGCCAACTTTGTTTATTGAGATATTAGATAATGTTAAACCTTTATTATTTGAGGTGGAGACCCAATTATCTTTAAGACATTTTAAGTACATTTATATCTTCTGGTTACTTGGCAGAAGGATCCCAAATTCAAGGCCAGCTAAGGCAGCTTAGTGTCTCAAAATTAAAAGAAAACAAAAAGGTTGGGGGAATGTAGCTCTATATTTCCTGGGTCAGTCCTACACATTGAGGGAGGAAATTGCACTTTTCAGGTTTTAACACACATATAAATAATTAAGTACAGAAATCTTTTTGTTCATTTGTTTTTTTGAGACAGGATCTCATTATGCATCTTAGACTGACCTTGAACTCACTGTATAACCCAGGCTAGCCTTGGACTTGTGCAGTCCTCTTGCCTCAGCCTCCCAAATGCTGGGATTACAGGTTTGCACCATCATGCTGGCTAAGTACATATATCTTATTACAGTGTATTTTTACCTATTTATACTTTGATATAAACTGTTCTCAGTAATCCAAAGATTCCTTTGTGCCACTTTTTAGCATAACATTTTATTAGGTAGTTTAGACTTTGAGAGTGGGTTTTTTTTTTTTTTTTTTTTTTTTTTTTGAGACAGGGTTTCACTATGCAGTTCAGGCTGGCCTTGAACTCACTTTGTAGCCCTGGTTGGCCTCACACTTGTGATCCTCCTGCCTCAGCCTACTGAGTGCTGGGATTACAGGCGTGAGCCACCATGTCCAGCGTACAAAAGACTTTAATGAAAAAGTACAGGTGAAAATTTTGCCACCTTTTCACAGATAACCTTTTGTTTATGTGGCATTAGGGATTACACTCAGAGAATGTTAACCTATATTCTCAGTCCTCCTCCTCCTCTTATTTGAGTCAGACTGGTAACATATTCAAGGAGTTACAGTGACACTTTGATCCTGTGCCTTCCTAGTTTTCTGTGTGATAGTCTAAAGTGATGTTTTATACTAAATCTGAGTCATTCAACATGTTTTAGCACAGTCTTGACATTAAAAGAAAAATGGACGAAATAGTATGCCAGAGTCATCCATTGCTGGCCTCCCTGTGATTATATGTCTTCATAAAGCATGTTTTATAGTTAACATTATAAAACTAAGAGCATTCAGTCTAGTTTCCTGTCACCATCTTATTCACAAAGTAAGTATCCTTCAGCTAAAGACTACCAGGAATATACTTATAGTTGGACAAGTTGGTTTTATTACTTATTGCAGCAAAGACCAGAGATCATAGGGAACCATGGAGCATCTCAGTGAAAGGGTACTATAAAACTCTGTAATAGGATTTTGGCTTTAATTAGGTAATTTTAGGGATGGGTCAAGGAATAGGAGGCTTCCTCTGGAATTGGTGCTGCTAGAGAGTAGAGGTAGCTCTGTGGTTATGAATAAATCTTACAGGGCTACAGTTGTAAACAAGTAGCTGGAATTTGATGAGTGAGATTCAAATTGTGTGAGTTGTATAGTTACCTTGTTTAGTATTTATCTTGTATCAGAATGGCTACATTTTGAAATACGCTTCTAGTGAAATTCAGGAGTACAAAACAAGCTGTAAATATCAGCTCTGTGAGACTGGACTGTGATTAAAGTTAATTCACAGAGGAAGGAACTGCTTTTTTCCCTTTTTTTTTTTCTAAAAAAAAAAAAAAATTGGAATCCACCTAGTAACTCACAATATGGAGTGGTTAAGATTTAGTAACAGTTGGGGCTGAGGATTTAGCTCAGCTGTGTAAGTGCCTGCCTGGCAAGTGCTAGCTTGTGAGTTTGATCCCGGTACCAAAAAAAACCCCCCAGGATTTAGTAGCAGTGACATATTGGCATACAATTGGCATACATACTGCATACTGTAACAATGCAGTGACCTGTAGCAGTGCCAGCAGTAATGTTTTTATAGAGTGGTGATTAGGAAGCATTCTGTTGCTTATTAATTAAGCAGCATATGCCATGTTCTAGCTGGCATTGGAAAACTAGTTAGTGGTTGAAATATGAACTTGTTTTTCTTAAGAAATTGTCTGCATTAATCTTTTAATCCTAGAGTTTACTAAGTTTAGTGTCTTAAGAATTAGTTTTTAGGGTATAGTTTCTTAATATGGATAGCTATTTGTTTTGTGTGGTTAATACAAAACAGTGAGTATCAAAATGAGTTTTAAGTGCTTTTAATGACTAACCTCAGAACTGATCTCATGTTACATACGTAATACTAACAAATTACAATAATTGTGAAATTATTGAACTATCAGGTTGATCATAGGCAAGTAACTTTTTTGTTTTGGTACTGGGAATCAAACTCATGACCTTGCGCTTGCCGTTAGGTACTTCTGCTGCTGAGCTAAATCCCTGGGCCCTAAAAAAGAACTTTTTTAAAAAAGCGTTGCTGGGGATCAAACCCAGGCCCTTGTAAATGCTGTGCAAGCCAGTGTGATCAAATTATTCCTCAGTTCCAAAGAACCTTCTTCATGCAATTTCCTCTACAGCTTGTTGTGTGCATCAAAGATCACTACAAGGGTCTTCGTTTATTCTTATATTTAGATGATTCGTGTGTTCTCTGTGCCAAGTGAGGCCCTGGGTGAGTATTGGGATGGGGTCCGCCACTACTTAGCTTCATGAGCTACAGGATAACTGGAGGTGTTTGGTTTCAGAGCAGTACTTTTAATGGTATCTTAATTTCTAACATATGTCCTGTAATAAATACTACATAATTGTATTTAGTAGAGAGCAGAATATCCCTGGGATTAATGAGGTATATTTTGTAGTTTTTGTGACTTTAAAAGTAGTAGCTGTTTCTAAAATCAGATATTTATAGAACTCATATAAGTCTGATGGATGATATCTTTGATACCGGGGATCAAACTCACAACCTTGCACTTGCTAGGCGAGTGCTTATGCTGCTGAACTAAATCACCAGCTGGATGATACCTAGGTCCTTTAGACAACCAAGGCACATTATATAGATGCTTCTTCAAGTAGTATCACTACTTATGCCACTGGTCTAAAGAATTTTCTTACAGAAAAATGTTGAATTTTCTTTTCTTTTCTTTTTTTTTTTTTTTAAGGAAAAAAATTTTTTTTTGTACTGGGGATTGAACTCACGGCCTCACCCTTGCCAGGCAGGCGCTTAAGATACTGAGCTAAATCTCCAGCCCTGAATTTTCTAAATAGTTTTTTTTTTTTTTTTTTTTTTTGAACTGGGTCTCTATATATGTTGCTCACGATGGCCTCAAACTCTGGGACTGAAAAGATCCTCCTTCAGTCTCTGGATTAGCTGGGATTACAGTTGTGCATCACTGTTCTAGCTTCATAGCTTCTTTATGATAGTTTTTAGTTTTACAAGGATCTTAAACTTGTAAAATAGATTTAGGTCACAAGAGCTTTTATATTTTTGTTTCAAATTGCATAGTAGTAATGTTGAAATGTTGGTTTAGACTAAGTAGGGATGAAAGTGTTTCAGGACAAGAGTTTTCTCCTAAAGTCTGTTTCATACACAAAAATTTATTTATTTATTTATTTATTTATTTATTTATTTATTTAGCTTGTTTGTAATGCTAGGGATTGGACCCAGGACCTTACATATACAAGGCAACAGCTCTACCATTGCCCTACATGTCAAGACCATTTTAAGATTTATGTATTGAGCAATTAGCACATAATTGGCAGGGAAGTTACTACATAATCATTCGTGTCCGTATCTAGATTATGTATAGATGCCAGAATTCATCTTTATAGATCTAGGCATGTGAGTGAAAATGTTCCTCCAGTGGCCAAAGCCCTGGACTCCATCCCCAGTACATGAATTTATGGTGACATCTTGGTTAAAGTGTCTGAATAATAAGGTACTGTATTTTGAAATTAAATCTGTTTGGATTGAAACCCATTTTCATGATTCTTGCTGGTCCTGTTGTATTATAATCTGTACATGGTATATTATCTATTGTTTTGTCCTGCTGGTAGGATTTGAACACAAGGGCTCATGGAACTCTGCCACTGAGCTGCAAACCACAACCTGTTTTCTTTATTTACCAGAAGGATTGTTGTAAAATAGTACTAGTTTAATGTGTCTTTCCAAGGTCAGTGATGAATGCAAGTTTATTCATAACAGCTTTTTTTTCCCTATAAGAAGGAAAAGATAAACTACTATAAACTATATGGTGTGTTGCTTTAAAATTTAATGACAAAAGAATGTAGTTACTGTTTATTGTGGTTAAATGACAAGGAAGAAGAATATTTTAATATTGAACCTGTGCTGTAGCTGGTCCAGAATTCTACATACATAGTTTCTACTTAGGGCAATCTTTTCCTTCAGAGATGCTTTAAACATTACTCAGCTAAAAGCCAGAGTTGTGGGTATAAATCCTAGCTGTATTACTGAGCTAGTCTTTTCAGCTTGCATTTCCTCACCTGTCAAGTGGGACCAGTGATACCTGCGTCCCAGGGCTTCTGTGACAATGCCAGTCACATACAGAAGGCATCCTCCACAATACAGACTGAGCTGGTGTGTGTTGTTTAAGTCGTATATGTCAGGGCAGATGCTAAAATCATGTAATCCAAAAGTCATGTAAAACAGAACATGCAATGTTTTAGTTAAAGAGGAAATTGATTAGGAGAAGTGTCAGAGGGAGGCATTATTGAATCAAGAGTTTAGGTGGGATGTTACCCTCTTTTCAGTAGTGACTCTTAGGTTTAGAAATGTTAATTAACTGTATTGTAAGCCACATTTAAATAAATAACATTGTATTGAAATAAAACCATGACTTATTTTTTTAAAACTTACCTTTCTATAAGTTCTCTTACCTCCACACTCATATCAGAAGAACTACAGGAAATCGTTAAAATTTTTACTCCCAGCATTTGTCATGTACTATTTCCAGAGTTCAGAGTTCTCTTTGGTTTTATCTGCTTGTGCATTTGTTTGACTTTTTTTTTCCATACTAAGGATTGAACCCAGAACCTCAACCACACTAGGCAAATGCTGTACCACTGAGCTGTATTTCCAGTTTGTTTTGTTCTGTTAACTGACAGAGGTCTTGTTAAGTTGCTTAGGCTAGGCTCAAATTTGCAGTTCTCCTGGCTCAGCCTCCCATGTAGCTGGGAATACAGATGTGTGCCACCATGCTTTACTCCTGTTTGTTTGTTTATTTTTTTGGTACTGGGAAGCGAACTCATGCTGCTAAGCTAAATCCCCAGCCCAGTATTTTAAATAGTTGAATATATCTGAGTCTTTTTTGAGAATCACTAGCTGCTTTTCTAATTAGGTAAACTCCATTTGATGAGTTTGTCTTACATTGAGGTATTCTGGATTTACAGGTACTCTGGATCTACATTGTATTGCTTCAATGTAGGTCTGCAATGTCTTATAAAAACAGAGGCCAAGAAAACTTATATTTTGGGGGTGGGTGTGTTTAACATTTTATGTTATGTTTGTTATGTTATTTTTGGTACCAAGGATCAAACTCATGACCTCGTGCTTGCCAGGGCAGGTACGTTCTCTGCTAAGCTAAACCCCTAGTCTCGTGTTTAACATTTTAAAATATACTTTTTTTTTTTTGATAATGGGGATTGAACTCATGACCTTGTGCTTGCCAGGCCGGTGCTTGTGCTGCTGAGCGAAACCCCTGGCCCTAAGATAAACATCTTAATTTTAAGCTGAATCAAAACTAGATGTTCTTGTTAGGAATATTTCTATAACCAGAACTTTTGTTGTGTTATGTCCTCAGTCTGTTTTTCTCCAGTCTTTTATTATTGATGGTTCTACAAAAGTAATAGTAAAAGAAAAATTCTCCTTAAACACAGTAAAGGGTGAAAAGCATTCATTCTGGTACATTGTTTTCATTTTTATATCCACTTTGCTGACTGAAGATGAAAAGACCAAGCCAGAAACTGGGAATCTCATGGCTCACAGGTCTCAACATTACACTTGATCCCCAGAGCAAAGAGGCAGTGCTACTCCACATACCTGGTTACCAGTGTCTTCTCCCTCGGAAGCATCAATAGCATGATTACCGGATTTCTGTGTGCTTGCTGGCAAGGAAATATGGGAATGCTGGTTATAATACACTGACATGTTCTTCAGAACAGAACAACCTTACCATTGAAGCCTACTCTGAGAATGTGTTTTACAGAAGTGTTCACTGTTACCTAGTTAAAATGAATTTACTTTGATATCGCAGTATCTTGTCCTGTGTGACCAGGATGACATGATGAATACAATCACTGACGTACAAGGATTTCACTTGCAACCTGCCTTCATTAACAGTGCCATTCCTCACCAACCAACGTGAAGACTAAATGCATTGCTTTCATGAGTCACACGTGACCTCAGGTGTAATCTGTGTATCTTACGGAAGTAAGAACTGGGGAGAGTTGTGAGCTGGGTTCACATTGTGCCTTGTGGAAGACAGCTCTGTACAACAGTGTTGTTGGGTTGGAGGGATGGAAAGGTAAAGAAAGAACTGGGTGGGATTAATGCAACATTTATTTTTCTTGTAACTTCTGCCTACTGGAAAGATAACACACATTCATTAAAATGTTAAACAATTAGAAGTAGAAGTCTTCCCTTCCTTTTTCTGAATCTCCAGAGGTAAGCATTGTTCTGTTAATAATTTGGTGTGCATCTTTCCAGAGTTAATACTCATGTACAAAAAAAATTTTTAACAAATTACTGTAGAAAAGGAATTAAGCTATACACATTTCTTTGTTATTTGTTTTTCTTACTACACAATATATGTCTTGGTCATTATCATCTAGTCTTTACTTGATAATGATCTATAACATGTGGTTGCCGTGAATTATTTAACCATCCCACACAGACAGGCATTTAGGAATTACAGGAGATTTTTGCTAAGAGGAAGTTGTGTATTAAGCTTCCTTATGCCTTTATTTTTATTTGCACTTGGATAAGTTTTCTTTTACATTAGGTTTGTGATAGTAGACTTCAAAATCAGTCAGTCAAAGAGCTTTTGGAAAATGAGTTGTCAGTGATGTCCTAGAAGTCAGTAACTGCAAAGTTTTAAGAAAGTTACTTATTTTTTAAAAACTTTAACAGACAGTAAAATCATTGACACCATAGAAGGGATAGAACTTGAAGTGTAAACATTTGTTAAGCCTGTACCCAACCCCAGGGATCGTGTGTGTGTGTGTGTGTGTGTGTGTGTGTGTGTGTGGTGTGTTACTGATGATTAAACCCAGGCTCTTTGCATTGAACTATATTTCCTCCCAATCTACCTACCCCCTTACTTTATGAATTTTGAGATGCTTTCCGTAAGTTGGTAAATTGTCTGGTCTAGACTCAGATTTATGATCCTCTTGTTGTGGCCTCCTGGAGTGCTGGGGTTGCAGGTGTGTGGCACCCTACCTTGCTCTCAGAGGTAACTTTTTGAGTTTTATTTGTTCTGTGCTTACCATCAGAATTGTAAATATCTTATTGTATCTGCTTGGTGTGGCACATCTTTTCTTCCCTATCATGAAAAGTGAGGAATTTAATGGTCTTTGCTACCAGTTATGCACTTCTGGGTTTTTATTATGGTGAATTGTAGTGGTTGACTTTATAACTTTAAGTGTGCTTAAACCTAATTCTTTTAGGCCCCCAGTTAATTTTATGCAGGATTCTTCCACTAAGTGTTATTGGAGTGTTATTAGAAAACTAATTTTCTGCTGTTTACCTCTCTACTTTTCTTTGCTTATATAGTCATGGATTGTAAGCTATTTTTTCTGTTACTTAACTATAATTCTATTTTCCTATTTAAAAATTCTATAAAAACCAAAACATAGCATTTCTACTGTGAATGATACTGCATCACAGAATTAAGTAACTTGATCAGGCCTGGGAGGAAGAATGATAATCATATGACCAGATGAAAGAATGTTTTTAACAAGACACTTCTTTTAAGTCTTGTCACTCTGTCAGCTATTGAAATAATGCCATGGTTTTTAGTTTGTTACAGTGTTCTTGCAATTTGGAATTACCTTCTTTTTCTTAGTGTCACTAAAACCTTTATCCTGGCAACTGTTTAGTTTTTTAATTTTGCAGTTGGAATGGATTTGATTTTGTTTTTTAATGCATTCTTCAAGTTCTCCAACTTTCTATAACTTGGAACGTTTTTTGTTCCTATGACTACTGTCATACCAGAATTTCATGGTCTCTCAGTCCACTCATTTTTTTCAGTTCAGCTGAAAAACATTTTCATATCATTTCTTCAGAACAGTGCATGGATAATCAGTTTCAAAATACGTGTGTCATAACACTTAAACTTGGCTCATAATTTGGGGTGTGCATTTTTATGATTCAAGTCCTTTTCCCTCAGAACTTTGAAGGGCCTTAGTTATCTTCCATTGTTTTGCTGATAAAGAGTTAGGTTTAATTCTAGTTTTACTCATTGAGTATTCTTTTTTTTTTGGTACCGGGGATCGAACTCAGGGGATCGAACTCACGACCTCGAACTTGCCAGGCAGACGCTTAGGCCACTGAGCTAAATCCCCAGCCCTCATTGAGTATTCTTTAAATGACCTTTTTCCTCTATAAAAAGTGTTTTTTAAACTATGGATTTGCAGGTGATTTTTGTAAAATTTACTGATTTTTAAGTTTACGAAATGTTGGATTTCTTTTTTCCCTCCCAAATCTATTTTATTTTAAGGGTAAAAAGAAAAGAAAAAAAAAAATTCAACACAATTTCAAAACACATCATTCAGGGGGCAGTAATGGTACATACATTGTGCATTGTCATCCCCAAATTATTCACCCAGAGCACAAGACTTCTGCATTCAATGGTCTGAACAGTATCAGCACAAATCAATAGTATAACTATCTTAACTGTTTTTTTAGTATACACGCACATATACATGCATTGTTTCAGCTTCTGACACTAGTGAGACAAGATGATGTTTATACTTGTATGTCTTGTTTCACTAATGAGTATGGTCTCAAGTTGCATCCATTTACCTATGAAAGTCTCCAGTTTATCATTATGGCTGTTTAGTACTCCATTGTAGGAAAAATACCACATCTTTTTTTATCCATTCCTTAGTCAGTAGGTATTTAGGTTGTTTCAAAGATCTGGCTATTACAAGTTGTGCTGCTATAAACATGGGATCACATACATCACTGTGGTGTGATATTTTTAATTCTTTTGGGAAGATAGCCAGCAGGAGAGTAGTTGGGTCAAGTGGGATCCTTGGTCCTAGTTTTTTGAGGCATCTCCACACTGATTTCCACAGTGGTTGCACCAGCCTGCATTCCCACCAACAGTGGAGAAGGGTTCCTTTTCCTGCTCAGTCCCTCCAGCATTTGTTATTGCTTGATTTCTTTTTTCTTTTTTTGGTACTGGGGATCGAACTCTCAACCTCGCACTTGGCCAGGCAGGCACTTGCACCACTGAGCTAAATCCCCAGCCTTTGATTTCTTAATAGCCATTCCTTCTGGGGTGGGGTAGTATCTCGTTTAAATTCGCATACATCGAATGACTAGTTATGTTGAACGTTTTTTCACATATTTGTTTGCTGTTTGTATTTCCTCATCTGAGAAGTGTGTTCAGCTCAGATGCCTGTTTCTGGATTGAATCTTTAAATGTGGGAGGACTCTTTTTTTTTTTTTTTTTTAGTTCTTTATGTGTTCTTAATAGTAATTCTTTGTTTGAGGAATAGCTCACCAACATTTTCTCCCACATTGTGGGTTGTATCTTCACTCTGTTGGTGGTTTCTCTTGCTGTGCAAAAGTAGGATGAGATTCCAGTTGTTGATTCTTTGTGATAGTTCCTATACAGTCTGGGTTTTATTCATAAAGGCCTGCATCTGTCTTCAAGAGTTTTGTTTACTCTATCCAGCAGATTTATTGTTTCTTGCAGGTGATATTTTAAACTTAATCTTTTCTTTTTTTAATTGGTACCAGGGATCGAACTCACGACTGCTTGCTTGTGAGGCAGGCACTTATACCGCTGAGCTAAATCCCCAGCCCAAACTTAAATCTTTTTTGTGGGTACTGGGAATCAAACTCAGAACCTTGCTCTTGCCAGGGAGGTGCTACACCACCAAGCTATATTTCTGTCCCTGAACGTAATCTTTCGTGGTATCTTTTAATCTGCAGTCTTCACATTTCTCTATATATTTTGTGGAATTCTCAGAGCATGAACATTGGGTGTCTTGTTTCTGTTTGCCTTGTGTTACTTTTTCTTATTTTGTGTTTACTTTTTCTTATTTTGTGTTTCTGTTGTTTAAGTATTACGAGATTTCTGTTTTTATCTTACCGAATACTATTTAGCCTTCTTGCCCATTTTGTTTTTTTAGCCTGACGCCAACTTTATTTATCAATTGTGTTTCACTTCTAGCAATCTTAGTGATTGGTCATTTTGTTTTTCCTAATAATAAGTTCTGTCATTTGGTTGTGTTTTGTTTTTTGAGGCAAAGTCTCAGTATGCAGTTCAGGTTGGCCCTCAGCTCACTTTGTAGTCCAGGCTGGCCTCAAGCTCACAGTAACCCTTCTGCATCAGCCTCACAAGTGCTGCGATTATAGGTGTGTGCCACCATGTTCCACTGTCCCAAAGCCATTTACCCTGACTTCTTTCCTCTGGTTTCTCTTTCCTGCTTATTTTCCTGAAATCTCTAGTGATCCTTGTTTGGCCAAATACTCAATTTTTAGATAAGGTCTTGCTGTGTAGTGCAGGCTGGCCTTGAACTTGCTTACATAGCCCAGGCTGACCTTGAACTCAACACTGATTCTCTTGCCTCAGCCTCCCAAGGTTGGGATTACAGGCATGTGATACCATGCCTGGCAGTGGCTAAATATTTGGTAATTTTGTCTTGATTAGTATACGAAGTTCTTTATTTCTTGTCCTTTTATGATTTGCAGTGTTCGTGTGTGTGCATGTGTGTGCACATGCATGTGTGTTTTAGATTTTTTTATTTTTGAGACAAGGTTGAAACTATAGCTCAGTTTGACCTTGAACATGGCATCTTCCTACCTCTGGCTCCTATGTGCCAAGGCTATAAGTGAGCGCTACTATGCCTGGCTTTAATATACGCATTTTTTGTTTTGGATGGTAGACCCTCTGGATTTGTTTACAGGTTGGTAGGTAAGGACAGTCCTTTAGTAAAGAAGCAATTGCTGCAAAGGCCAACCTGGACTTCATAGTGAGACCCTGTTTCAAAACACTGGGAAAAAAACCTCAGCATATTAAAATTTTAATTCTGTTTAAATATGACAGTGTGTGCCATTGCAGAATATAGAGGTAAATAATTAGCTGAAAAAAACACTTAGTTAAACTTAGTGTTTTTTCTGAAAGTTTTTTAAATGCATTAATATTTTTTCAAAACTGAGGAAATGTGGAGTTACCAAAACTTACACCAAAACAATGAAGTGATTGCTGTCATCATCTTGGTTTTTTGTTTTTTGGGTTTTTTTGTACCAGAAATTGAACTCACGACCTCATGCTTGCCAGGCACATGCTTATGCCTGTGAGCTAATTCCCTTGCCTCATCATCTTGATTCGAGTTAGCATTTTAGTCCAATGGAATCTGTAGTCACATCTAAAATATCTGTAAGTATTACTGTATCTTTTGTGCTGGTGATGGAACCCAGTGTCTTATTCACAGTGAGCAAAAAGCCCCACCTCTGAGCTATAATCCCAGTTCCATATGTATCTTAGTCACTAAAAAGAGTCAACAGTGAAGGGAACAGTTGTCCCCCATTGTAGGTTTCCCAGCCTTGGGAGATGAATGATATTGCATCATGTCTTAATATTGAACTGGATGTTGGCAGTCTGAACTCAGTCTCTTTTTCAGTGGCCATTTGAAAACTGAAATTCAATTCTTAGAGAAGTTTTGCTTTGAGGAAATACTCTCAAGTTGAATTTTTTATCTTTTATACTCTGTTCCTAGTGTTAGTAGCTCTTGTTGGATTATAAAATCTCTATGGAATATCTGTCCCTATAGTGAGCCCTTTCTGGGCAGAGATTGGATCAGAGTGAAAGATTTTATTCACTGAGTGTTCAGAATGAGTGCTGGAACCAAGGAGTGAATGGTGCCTACCTGTGGTCTCAGCTATCAGGAAGTTGAGGCAAGAGGGTGACTTGAGCCCAGGAGCTCAAGACCAGACTGGGAAACACAGTGAGACTCTGTCTAAGAAACATAACTCTACAACAACAAAACCTTCTGGGCAAGATAACAGTGCTTCATTGAATTCTGGAAATAACCCCATAATTGAGCAGTAATGTCCATGACATTTTTAAGGATAAGTAAATTACATGAAGATGTAACTAGTAAGTGACATCTGAGGATTAACATCTGGTTTACTCAATTTTTTACTAACAGTGTGAGCATGGAACCCATTACCCATTTGAATTGTATTTAACACATTCTTTGGTTGATTCTGAGTACAGCTGATTTGACACTGCACTTGTGCTTCTATTGGGCAAAGCTAATTTCATCCCTTGTTTACTCCCTTCTAGTAGAGGGAATTAACAGTAGTTTGTGAGTGGAAGTAAACATTTTCACAACTCACTCTTAGTGCTGCTCAGAGAGGAGAGCATGTGAAACAATCTGTGTTATTTAAGAACAGAATTTTGACTTTCAGTACAGTTTTGCAGGTCTAATGTTTGCTCTCTGGGCTTTTTGACATTCATTCATTAATAAAAGTACAAGAAGCTGGCAGTTTAAAGCACCCATAAAAAGAAACATTTGTATTGCCTTAATTACTAAATTTGTCTTACTTGATTTCCACATTTCTAGAGTGGTTTTTCTCTTTTTGTAATCTATGAGTAACAAAAATAGTTTTTTGTTTTGTTTTGAGACAGGGTCTCACTTTGTAGCTCAGGCTTGCTTTGAACTAATAATCTGCCCTGCCTCAGCCTCCTGAGTAAATGAAAAAATTTTTAAATGTTCTTGTATCTCTTTTATTTGATGCCTATAACACTTTGGCAGGATAGGGAATGCTAGATTCAGTGTGTCCCTCCCGCCCCAACCTCAGCACTTTCAAGATTTTGTTGCCCTTTTTCCTTGCATCCAGTATATTTATGAGACTTTTATAATATTTTATGACTGTCCCATGGAATTTAACTGGTGTTTTCCTCATAATTAGACTTGGGGGCATTGCTTTTTTGGAATGTAGAGCACGGAGGTAAAGTTTCATTTTTATACCATGGCGTGTACTGTTGACTTGAGGCTGACCTTACTTCCCTGCTTGAAGTACTGTTTGTCAGGATTCAGGATTCGACTGTGGAACACTACTCCTCCCACCCATACTGTGCTCTTGGGAATGAACTCTTAATTAAATGCTGGGAATTATATGCCACCTCTTTCATGGTGGTGTAGCTACATAAAATTTGAAAGTCTTATTTATGGGAGACTTCACTCTTAGCCCCACTTACTCAGTTATTTATATCAGTATGGCCTAAATACTTCTTTGTAATTTGTTGTTGTTGTTTTTGAGACACAGTCTCACTGTGTAGTTCAGGCTGGCCTTGAGTTAACTATGTAACCCATGCTGGCCTCAAACTCATGGCAGTTCTCTTGCCTCAGCCTGCTGATTCCTGGATTACAGGTGTGTGCCACCGCCCAACTGGAACACAGTTTCGATATAATTGAAATTAATCATCTTTCATTTGAGGTTTTCTTCAGCTCTATTTTGATCTTTGAAACAGAAATGGTGATATTTGTTAAGATCTAGTTGGAGAAGAAGAAGAAGAAGAAGAAGAAAAAAATAATCCTCTTGGAGTTTATGTTGTCCAGATTACTTATTGATGGAAAAATTCTTAATAGTTAAAACTCATACAACCTGTGGGGATTGTGTGACAGATACTTACCCTCAGTGGTATTTAGGAGTTTATGTGACTTCATTCTGATATAGCTACATTTTTGTCACTGCTGTTGTTACTTTCAAAAGGTGAATAGTATTAGGTAGAGGCAAGATTATAGGAAGTCACATTTACCAAAAATGTAACTATGCCCAAGAAGATTCTGACAAAACTGATTCAAAATTCATTTGATTCTGTGAATGATTGCCATGGGGTTAAATACGTTGTTATTTGGCTAGAATTTTTTGTTGCTTTTATGTACATAAACTTGCAAGTAAAAAAAAAAATCTATTGCCTGGTTAACTGAAAGTAAACCAGTGTAGTTTTTTGACTTGCTCTCAGAAGGTAGGCTTGTTCTGGACGTGCCCATCACATCACTTGGCACATCTTCTGTTCCTGGACTGTGGCCTTCCTTATTAGAGGTTTCTTTTCATTCTTGTCTTGGCCTTCAGGCTGACAGTGATAGCTATTTGCTAAAGTGGCTCCTGGTAGTCGTTTTGTTTTTTTTTTTTGTAGTGGGGATCGAACTCACAACTGCGTGATTGCAAGGCAGGCGTTTATGCCGCTGAGCTAAATCTCCAGCCCCCTGGTAGTCTTGTTATTGCCAGACTTCCATCAGTCTACAGAAATTTTATTAGAGAACAATTGATTATTGAATTACACATATACATGCATGCACATGCACGCACGCAAAACCCAATTCAGCTTTTCTGCCAGTGGACTTCGTGTTGCTTTCTGGATATGTGTGGGACACAAGTCTCTGCTAGCTCAGATGAATGGCCCAAGTGTGCCTGATGATCTATGCTCACATCGTGGTTCTGGAAGTGTGCAACAGCAGTGAAGTTGAAAAATATTTGGTTACATTCCTTCCCTTTAAATAATGTCTTTAATGAATACTACAAAATTGTCTAAGAAAATGTAGTAAATTTTTAAAAAACTAATTTATGTTAATTCCAGATACTCTTGAGGCTCTGGCAGGAGGATTGTAAATTGAAGGTCAGCCTGGGCAATTTAGCAAGGCCCTGTCTCAAAATTTGAAAAGCGAGGGATGTGTGCCGATTGTCACAAAACATTCAACAAAAATTGCTTCTTTCTGGATATTGTAACTGAACACTACAGAGAACTGATACACAAAGTACCCCCATATATATTTGGGAAAGTATTATGGGTTTTTCTATTTCACCAATCACTTCCTGGCTCTGCATAATCCTCAAAGTATTTCTATACATTCTGTATTGTTGCAGTCTTACACCTGAGTTACAGCAATGCTTACACTTGTGTGTTTTGATTTGAATCACTATATATTTCATCATAAATTTGTAAAACTTTGTTTGCTTTGATGCCAGAAGTAGTAATGTAGTTACATGGCATTAATCATTGGTTGTGTGCTTAATTTCCATTGATGTCAGCCTTGGTCAGTTTCCCATGTAAATACGTAGTTTGTACTTGGCCATAGGAACCATTTTACCTGCTTATGCCAGTAAATAATGTGGTTTAAATAGGGGATTGACCAGTTTATGATGCCTCTACCTTTGCAATTAAGTTTGTGCTTCTACATTTGTGTATTGGTTCCTCCTTTGACACCATACTCTTTTTTTTTTTTTTTTTTTTTTTTGGTGCTGGAGGTCGAACTCACAACCTCACGTTTGCCAAGCAGGCACTTAAACCATTGACCTGAACCCCCGGCCCTGTACCATTCATTTTTTAAAAAGTTTTTGCAATTTGAAAAACATGCACTGCCACTCTGTAATAATCAAATCCTTACATTTGCTGTATTTACTACATTTGCTATATTTATTTCTGAATGTCTTTGAGAAAACGCACTTCCATATATGGTTGAAGGCCTTTGTGTTTCTCTCTGCAGTCTTCTTTTTCCTTTTTAGATTCCCCTGAATTTAGATTTCTTATTGTCAGGCAACATACTTGTGCTTCAGGATTTCCCAGATCATTCTGATCACTATAGAACCATTCTGAGAAAAAAGACTTATCAGATCTCCTACACATTTATATACTACCAACACTAAGAGCTTTCAGACATGGAAAAAACTTGTCTGTTTGAAAAATTCCAGTATTTCCCAGTTTATCACCAGAACCCTCAACCTAGAATTCTGCGTGCAGTTATTGCTTGGAATATACTTTGTGAAAATTCTGCCTCGAGGCATATAGTTCTTGAATTGGCTTAACATTTATATTTTTTCACCAACATCCTATAGTTGGATGACAAAGATGGTAATAGTAGTCACTACCAGTTGATGTTGATTATCAGATCATGATGAGAATCATTTTACATAAAAGGAAGGTAAAATGCTAATAAATTGCACATTACTTATGCTCCTTAAGCTTTTCCAATTCTTGAGTCTTCTGACCTTCTGAAATGTCTACCTGTGGATCATGGCTGCACTTACCCTTTGCCTTAAAATGATCTGTTACATTTTATGTTTTTGTGATGAGAAGTAGCCTAAACTTGATGTTAATGTTTAAAACATTTTCTTGAATGAGAATTCAACTTTTATATTGTACAAGACGGTACTTGAATTCTGTTTGCTTTTTTTCTTCTTGTATTAGAAAATCTTGGTGCTTTTTACACATTATGTATAAAAGAAAATTTTCTTTGTTTATATAATGACCTGATCCAAGAAAAATAAAATGGGAAAATGGACACTACTTCTGACCTTCAAATAAAACTTATTATGTATTGGTTTTCAGATTGTTCACCAGGCCCTGGCGCATACACACTGTCTTAAGGCAAGGCTGTTAACTTATGTGAGGTAACAGTCCCCGAAGGTCTGGTGAGACGGTTGGAAGAGGGCCAAGATCCTGGGAGAATGGACAGAGACACACAGTTCACACCCAGTCTCACAGAAGTCGGGATCTCCTGCATTAACAAAAATGCCAAAATAGAGACTTCTTGCCCTTACTGGCTTTTATTTGCACCACACTACACTACATTGTGCTTCTGGGATAGAAAATAAGGAGCAGGAAGGTTGTACTGCAAACAAAAGTGTACTATGTATGTTCACCAGCTACATAGAGACTGAAGCATTATCATGATACTCATTGAGTGTTTTGTTTTGTTTCAAGGAAAGAATAGCTTGTTTTTCCAAAATCAGTGCTCCCTGCCTTGGCATGAGTCATTTTTTTCATTAATTAGGAAGATAATCTTGTGTGGATTGTGCAAAATGATCATGCTGTTGCAGGTATGGCAATGTAGTGTATTTGGAAGGGGTATGGGTTTTTTTCTTTAGTTTTAGTCTTGGCATTTTCTTGAAGGTTGCTGTTCCAGGTCTACGTAATTCTACATTATGTTCATTCAGCGTTCAGCCAATGATTTATTTGGCTAGCACGTCTTAACAGAGGTTGGGCACCCATAATAGAAGCCTAATAAATGTTGATATTGCACATACTTGAATGAATGAGTAGAAGAGTACATAAATGAACATATGAAAGAATGATCAAGTGGGGTAATTCATCACCTGTTCATTGTTTATCTCCAGTATAAATTTTACAGAGTTAATAGTTATTTCCTGCAAGTAATAAATTGAACATCATTTTAGGACTGTCAGACAATTACTGCACAAAGCAGTGGTACCTGTTTGCCAGAGATGCAAATTCTATCATTTTTCATGCAACTAGAATCCAAGGAAATTTCAGTGACCTGACTTGAGCTGAAAAGTGTTAACAGAATTCGTTATCCTCGAGGTTTGACTTCTAAATATAACCCAATGTGCTTAGATGAATTTGGTGGAGTTAAGTAGTGCCATATTTCTTTATTCCAAGACTTTGCCTTCAGAATCAGTCTGATTCTCTATCAGATGACTAAAAGAAGTAAATCTTACTTGTATTTTTTTTTTTTAATTTCATTCCTAAATACTGGTTTCAGGAGATGTAAAGGGTTATAAAAGTTGTCACATAGTCTGCCCAGGTATAGTTGAATAAGTGATACTGGATTGAAAACAAAAAGAAATGTTCTGCTACTTCATTTGTATACCATTATTTAATGATGTAGAGGAGATCTGATCAGAAGAAAAAACTGGGTCACCTTCCACCACTGGTTAATCCTTTTTAGTTCTCTACACTCTTGTCCCAAAAAATACAGGGGAGAATAATCCTAGCTCTGGTATCAAAGATAACTCTTTTGTTGTTGCTACTCATTGAGTAACTAAGATAGTACAAATAATATGACTATAGAAAAAAATTTTTTGGTACCGGGAATCAAATTCAAGACCTTGTGCTTGCCAGGCAGGTGCTATGCCACTTAACTGTATCCCTAGTCCCTGACTACAGAAATTTAAAGTGAAACTTTTTTAGAATAATTATTGTCCAGGAGGGCTTTTTGTGATGTTGGAAATGTTCTATATCTATCTCGTTCAGTATGCTAGCTAATAGTTATACATGATTTGAGCATTTGAAATGACACTAACATAACTTGGGAAGTAAACATTTAAATAGGTTCCTATGGCTAACAGCTGCCACATTGGACCAAGAATTTAAATACTTGTGGTCAAAGGGAATTATGCTCATAAGTTATGACAGTCTTGTCCTTGTATGATGATTTACAGCTGGATTATCCAAATTTTAAAATTGTTTTGCAGCTCCAGTCTCACTGTTGGTATGTTTCTTCAAGTATATCTTTGATTTACAATTGTGCTCAAGTATGTCAAATACAGATAAAAGGATGGGACCTTTCCCAGTGATCTTGGATTCTACTTCCTATATAATTGACTTGTGTAATCCCTCACATCAGAGGATTGTGTGTCTTCCCCACAATCCACTGTAAACTCCTGTAGGTGCCTTGAGCCTACGGTAGGCTTTGTAGTGTCTGGAACAGGTTTTGTGTTGTCCAGAGGCTTTTTAAAAATCAAAAAAAATTTTTAAAAATTTAAAAAAATTTTGGGGGAGGGCTCGATTCTGAAAAATTAAATGCCACCTTAAAAAATGTTTGGTCATTTATTGTCAAGGAAATTTTAGTCCTAAAAATCACTGTCATTGGCGCAATATTTTTAGTACTAAAACATCTTAGTCATTGAGCTACAGAGTTACCAGCTGAATAAATTTTCCATCATCTCTGTATTATAAATACTACATTTTTTGAATTTCCATATTTGGGTAAAGAGTTTGGACAGAATTCTTCTCTCTTGGAAATGAACAAATTTGGTGTTGAGACTTGCTTTAAGGTGGTGATTAAAACTGATAAACAATATGGTTAGCATTCAGTTTTCTGTCATACAATACTTTTACAAGATTTTTTTATAAGTGGCTTGCTGACCCACAGATACCCTTGAAACTTGTTCAGTTTTACGGAGCCCAAGGTCTGTTGAAATTGTGCAACCCTGTACAGCTTCCTGTGACCACACCTTGGCTAGCTGTGTGTTGCGGGCGAAGGCAATAATGTCAGTCACTGGAACTCTGAATAGAAAATCTGTGTTTCCACTATTCCGAATATTCATTTTCTGCCTTTCTCTATCTTCATTTTTATTAACCAGGTAGATTTTTATAATCGCCCTCACAATGTGTATTTGTGAGTTACATGCTTTTTTGTTTGCTTTTTCTTTTACGGGCCTTGTTTCTAGAATTTTCATTGTAATAGTTATGTAATTATCCAGTTTTTGGCTTTGGGGGACGGCACTAGGTGTTGAACCTGTTGAACCATTCTACCACTGAACCATATCCCACTCCTTTGGAACTACATTGGCATATGATCGCGTCAGGCCGTATATAAACAATCTTCTTAAATTATTTACTTAGGAGACTAAATGTGTCAACATTGTTGAGGTGGCCGCCTTTTATTATTTGAAAGTGTTATTGTCACTGCAGTGGAAAATTTGGAACTTTTTTCTCGCAGAAGAAGGAAGCTGTTTTGTATCAGTATTTTTATACTAGTTTAATAGGTTTTCTGTTTTCACTTAAAATATAAAAAATGATATAGGCTGTTTATGAAGATTTCACACATACTTTCCAGAGGCAATTAGGTATTTCTTAGTAACTAGATTTTTGTAATTTGGCCTCTTATTCCAACTAGTTTATATGTTTCAGAAAACAATATGCAGGTTGAGTATCCCTTACCTAAAATACTTGGGAACAGAAGTGTTTCTAATTTTAGATTTTTTCCAGATTTTGGAATATTTGTGTATATGTAATAAGATATTTTGAGGCTAGGACCTAAGTCTGAACACAAAGCTCATTTGTTTCTTATACACCTTACATACATATCCTGAAGGTTATTTATTTATTTAGGTGGTGGTGATGGTACTAGGAATTGAACCCGGGATCTTCATATTGAGCTGTATCCTCACTTTTTCACCCCTTCTTCCATCCTTCCTCTTTTTAATTTTTATTTTGAGACAAGGTCTTGCTAAATTGCCCAGCATTGATTCTTGTTGTTCTTTCAGACACAGTTTATGCATTTTTAAGAAGTGTGTATATATTTGTCCTTGTATGTGTTGGGAGGGTGGCTTTTAAGCTGCAACTGTTAGCATGCTGAATCCTGAGCCCTTTTTATTTTTGAGACAAGATCTCGACGAGTCATTAAATTGCCCAAGCTTTAAACTTGTGCCTCAGCATCTGGATTAACTGGAAGTATAGGTGTGCATCATCACACCCCCCTCTTACCTTGGAGGGGCGCATACTTACTTAGATAACTTTATTTGTATTTAATTTTTAAAAGTAGATAATGCAAGAGCATGGTTTAAAAATGAAATAATGCTGGGTGTAGTGGCATACAGCTGCAATCCCAGCATATGGGAGTCTGAGACAGGACTGTCGCCTAAGTTTGAGAACAGGCCGGGCTATATAATGAGATCAAGGCCAGCCTGAACTGTACGACAATATCCTGTCTCCAAAAACCCCACAAAACAAAACAAACATGATGTGACTATTCTACATCCTTCAGGATACTTTATGCATATGGGAGCAAATAAAGTACATACTCTTGTCTCAGAAGGTAGTTTAGAATAGTCTTTCAAAGCAGAGAGGTTATGAGGTCAGTTTCCTGCATTCAGCTCCCTAAATTTATTTTGCAGTATACTCAAAAAGGGATACTTATGAAGAAATATATGTATGTCCCTGGGTACTCCTTGCATTAAGATTTCTGCTCTGTCACATATCAGCTGTGATCCAGGGCAAGTTCTTCAGCCGTTAGAGAACTTCCTGCTTTAGGATCTTCATATGTAAAAATAAATAATATATTTTTGCTTAGAATAATGCCAGTCTTAAATATATTTGCCAGTGTAATTAATTTTTTTGTAAGGTACTGTGACACCGCTCCCTTCCCCAGTTTGAGCATCAGTACCAATCAAGTTGATTTATATCTATGATGAGTATGAATAAGTTCATGGGATTTCTCCCTTAATAGATTTACCAAAGTAAATTTTAGAGCACTTGAGAAAATATAGCTCAAGTTTGATATCATTATTTTTGCATATTCTTCTTTAAGATGAATACATCTTTAAACTGTTATACTTTCTTTATGTAGTGTCTCACAGAAGGTGAAGATGGAGTTGGCTCCTAAGAATGTATTTTTTGCATAGCGCATTATAATTTGAAAATCCTTCTCATGCATTTGCCATAAACTCCCAACTTTTGATCCATTAAAGTGCATACATAGCTATGAATAATACTTATTTTTAAGTGATAGTATTCCATAACTTTTTAAAAATTTTTGCCTTGTCTTTTTAGTGTCTTATCAATAATAACAAAGTTTCTTAAGGCAGTTAAGGGCCTAGGAAGACTAACTGGTGTGTTTCAAGTTTTCTAGCTTCACTTTTTTTTGTTAACTTGTTTTAAATTTTTATTTTCTCGTTAAACTGTGCATTGCAATAATTAAAATCATTTGAGCAGTAGCAATAAAGACACTCTTAAAGCTGGGCATGGTGACCTGTAATCCTAGCACTTAGGAATCCTGAGGCAAGAGAATTGCACATGTGAGCCCAGCTTGGCCAAGTTAGGGACTTTTGGCTGGACACTGCCAAAAAGAATAAAAAGACCTAAGCATGATGGTCCCCTCCCCACAGCACCCATTAAACTGCACTTTACAGCCTACAGCACCAGCATAATTTTACTCTGGACCTCACTGTCCTTCTACCCCAACTTTTTTCTCACCAGCACACAAGCTCTTTTTCCCTGCCAACCAGCAGGTGGGAGAAGTAGGCTTGGCCTTCCTTGATCTTGGTGCTTCAGGAAATCAAGGGACATCACAGACATTTCTTTGCCACACCCAGCTGGCCCAGTCATTTAAACTTGATCAAAAAAGTCAAAAAAAGCAAAGCTCATGAAATGGACAGTGTGTTAGCAGCACACACCTCATTGCAGTTTGCTTGCTTGCTTCCCCTGGTCCATCGTTTCTTTCTAAGGCACAGGGTTTTCCTCACCTTTTGTGTGCTCTCATTTCCACTTTACCTCATTTCTGGATCTCAGCCAAGTTGAGTTTGTCAGACACAGTTACTGAGGAAGGAGAATGAGCAAGGGGATCCAGTCTGAGCAGCAGCCAGTACTGACTATCTTCAGTGCTTTTATATTAACAATAACACACTAGCAAAAACACCGTTTCCTTTTTATACCTTCAGATACCATTTGTAAATCAATTTCTTTGAAGCAAATGTAAAAACATGGAAAAAGAAGAATCACCTTAATACCACCTCCTGATGAGTGTGGTGACACACCTATAATCCCAGCACTCTAGGAGGCTGAGGCAGGAGGATCACACGTTGGGAGTCCAGCCTAGGAGGGGAAAGAAAGGTTGGAGTATGGCTCAGTACAAAGGTCCTGGTGTCAGTATCCGGTATTACAGGACAAAACCCTAGAAAACAAAACAAAATCCCACCTCCCAGCACAATATCATTTCTTAACAACTTGACTCTTGACTTCCTACCTTTTCCCTCCATACATGGATGCACATGCAGTTGCTTATTTTCTTGATTTGTTTGCCTTTTATGGTGATGTTGCACACTGAGTTTTTAAAAATTAACTTAGTACTTGGCCATTTTAATCACATTATTAAATCATCTGTGGGATCATTTATAATGAACAATATATTTCTTTTAAGTATGCCTTACTTAAGTACCTATGCCATGTCCTACTCAAGGGCATTTAAAACCAAACTGCCTCAGTAAACATCCTTCTAGACAAATCTTTTTGGAAATCTGTTATGTCCTAATGATAAAACCTGGGCACTGGGCTTACTGCGCTGTGGGGTGTGCGCTTCTTGCTTTCTGTGTGCTCTGCCAGACTGCCTCCACATTGAGTGCTTCTCCCTGTGCTTGCCAGTATTGAGCAATGTGTGGAGATAAACCCCAGCCTGTGCAAGATGCGCATTTCTCCCCTTCTGGACAGGTGTCTGGAGACTTCCCCTCCTCTTCCTGTCCTCTTTGCCATGGTCTCTGTTCCTCCACATCCTTCCCTGCTCACCTATAGCTTTCCCAGGCTGGTTTCAGTCTGCCATAAGAAGCTTTCTCAAATGCTCTCCTTCAGTCTTTGCTGCTGCTTAGTGCATTTGCTGCATAAAATATCTTGGAGAATCAGTTTGGTACTTGAGTTCTGAAACATACTCATTTCTTTTAGTTTCAGATTTTTATGTTACTGATGTTTAGTAACCTAATTTATGGTGATTATGTCTTAACCTACATGCAAATCAGCCATAGGTCTTTTTTTTCCTCCTGGACTTGAATCAACCCACATAGAAAGGTGTAATGCCTTTCCTATCTTCATATCTAACACGTGGTGTTTAAAGTACATGGACTGCCACAAAGTAGGAAAACTGAAGTGAATGAGATTGGATTCACTTGGATCTAGTGATTAGGGTACTCAGGAACAGCATAGAAAGCTTATAAAGTTTTTTTTATGGGGGCTTCAAGGGTGCAGCTTCCAAGAGACCTTGGCTGACCTACTGGCCAGCAGGCGGGTAGCTGTGCATGATTCCTGGAGGGAATTGTTTCTGTACTTCCGGACCTGGACGAAGAGGTCGCTGTGTCCAAAAAGTCTTCAAAAATTTAAGTCAACTAAGATGGAAAATACTTTACTTTGGTTTAAACTACAGTTGAATCTTGCTTTAATTGTATGTGACTGATTAGGTTTTTATCCTAACTTGTTTCCGACAGGGCATGGTGCTGATGTGAAGTGTGTAGACTGGCATCCAACCAAGGGGTTAGTTGTTTCGGGAAGTAAAGATAGTCAACAGCCAATCAAGTTCTGGGATCCCAAGACTGGGCAGAGTCTTGCAACACTGTAAGTGATAGGAACCTCACCTTGGTCCCTGAACAAAAGGAACAAAAGTAGCCCATGTTCTTTAACTTTTAGCTTTTTCTACTCTTCCACATATTTCTGAGAAAGTAATTTAGGTAGCATATGGATTTGGACCTATAAAATTCTTTTAATTAAAAATGTCTTTTGTCTAAATTCCTCATGAAGTAAAGCTTGCTATTTGGTTTGGCTTCTGCACAGGTTGGTAGGAGGAAGAGGTGGTGGTAGTGTTGTCACCATTCTGTCTTATTGTCTCCTCATCAGAACACACCTTTTGGCACAGTGCAGAGTTCGTGTCTGTATCTCACCAGGCATAGCCCAGCCTTCTGCATCCTACTCCATCTATTTGTGGAGAAGGCTTCCCTCTGTTGTGGAGGCAGTTCTCTGTTTTTGTTTGAATGCAGCTAAAATGCAACTGCATGATATAGTTTTTTTCTGAATTATTCATAAACATTGACAGTTACATGAAAACACAATTCTTTTGCCCAAGCTGTTGTATCCTGGCCCTTCTGACTGGGGAGTGAACCACTCACCATGTGAAGTGGTGGGAGCGATGCTGCTCTGGACAGCTCCATGGACACAGCCACATACAGTTTCTTGGTATCCCTTGGAGACTTCTGCAGAGGCCTTGGGATGTTAAGTTGTCTTTAGATCAAATTCTTTGTCTTAGTAGAAGGAATGTCATTGACCTTTATTTAGTTACTTATACTGGATATTGAACCCAGGGAGTGTTGAGCTGCATTCCCAGGCACCAAACCTTCCCTCGCCCTTTAAATTTACTTTGGGACAGGGTCTTGCTAGGTTCTCTGGCCTGGACTTGAACTTGCTGTAATCCTCCTGCATCAGCCTTCCAAATAGCAGAGATTATAGGCATGTACCACTGTGTCTGTAGCCTTTTAAAAGTTTAATGAGCTTTTTTGAATATTATTTTACATCTTTCACTGCTTCCCCTGCTCTTCAGATGAAACTTTTCTGTCCAGCTGAAGCTCTGCTGCTACATTTAGCCGGATACTTAGGTAGTAGATATTATTCTGTTGGCCTGTTCCAGTGTACTTTTAATTATGGTTCCATAATGGTATCTACTTTATTATTTCTGGACCACACTTCCACAGAATAGTCATGTCAACAGATGCTTGTTTTGAAATCTGACAGTTTATTTTCTTGGTGCCTTGTTTGTAGTCATGCTCATAAAAATACAGTCATGGAAGTAAAATTAAACCTCAATGGCAACTGGTTACTCACAGCATCACGTGATCATCTGTGTAAGCTTTTTGACATCCGAAACCTGAAAGAAGAGCTTCAAGTGTTCCGAGGTCATAAGAAAGAAGCCACAGGTGAGTGGCTGTGATGCATACTGCTTGTCTTGATGCCTACTGACTGTATATACCTTTCTCAGACCTGAATAATTTTTTTGCCTGTGTTACTGTTTCACAGCTGTGGCCTGGCATCCTGTTCATGAAGGACTGTTTGCCAGTGGAGGATCTGATGGTTCTTTATTATTTTGGCATGTTGGGTATGTACAGAAGGCTGGAGTATAGCTCAGTGATAGAGTGCTTACTTGGTATGTGCCACAGACCTGGGTTTGATCCCCAGCATGTTAGAAGTAACACACACAAATTATTTTCTCTGTTGTGTAAAAGAAGCATTTTATTCTGCTTCAGAAATTTGGACAGGGCATGGTAGGGATGGTTTATCTCTGCTATGTTGTTTGAGGCCTCCACTAAGAAAATTTCAATGGTTAGGGGCTGGGAGAGGTTGAAGGCTAGGCTTTTCTGGGGATTATACACAAGAGCAGTTTTGTGTGGCTTTTCCAAGTGGTATATGCTGCTTCAAGCATGCTAACTTGCCCCTGTTGGGAACTTTCAGAGAAGGGTATACCAAGAGTCTCAGGTAAGAAGGCCATGGTTTTTTCTGGCCTCATCTCTGTGAGTCATGCAGTGTGCCTTTGACACATTCTGCTGGTATAGGTAAGATCAGCAGACAGTATATTTCATGAATCAAGCATCTGAATGTGTACAAACCTGATGCAAATTTTGCATTTTTCCTGAGTGTTTAGTATTTCCTGTGTCAGTGTCTGCCTGCAGGTTTCATTTCTGTAAATTCAGCTTGGCATAGAAAGTGTAGCACCTCTGATTTTGGATATAGGAGGTATTAAGAAGGGGAAATAAATTTTATCTTAAGGCTGAAAGAAAAGGTTTTTGTTTTTGTGGGGTTTTTTTTTTTTTGTAACTTTTGAGAAAAATACCTCTTTCTGACGCTGCAGGGTTGAGAAGGAAGTGGGTGGGATGGAGATGGCCCATGAAGGAATGATCTGGAGTCTGGCTTGGCATCCTCTTGGACATATTCTCTGCTCAGGCTCAAATGACCATACTAGGTAAGTTTTATAGTGAAAAACTTCAAGGAACTTTTATACTCATGGAGTAGTGGGAAATATTATATGTATTTGTATTTGACTGATGATATGAATTGATTGATGTGATTGAATTGTATTTCATCTTGTTTTAGGCATCATTTTTGTAGTAGTTAACACATACTTATGTTGTAAGAAGGATGCTGAATATTTAACATGACTATATAAATTTTTTTGCCTTCTTTTATAAAACAAAATCTTTGGGGGGTTTAGTGGCGAAAGTGCCTACTTGGCAAACACCGAGGTTGTGAGTTCAATCCCCAGTACCAAAAAACAAACAAACAAACAAACAAAAACAAAAATCTTTGCAAAATTTACTTTTTTTTTTTTTTTTTTTTTGGTAACAGGGATCAAACTCACGACCTTGCACTTGCCAGGCCGGCGCTTATGCGACTGAGCTAAATCCCCAGCCACATTTAATTTTGAGAAGAAAGGCATTATAAGAATTTGCTTACCACAGACTAATACACTAACTGCCCACAAAACACTGAAACTATGTTTCCTCTCTCCTATCACTTTTATTTGGACAGCAAATTTTGGACTCGAAACCGACCAGGTGATAAAATGCGAGATCGGTATAATCTAAACCTATTGCCTGGCATGTCTGAAGATGGAGTAGAATATGGTGAGACTTGTACATGTATACATTCTATGACATGTTGATATTCTGTTATAAAAAGTGTTAGGTATTGGGAAGATTATATAAACTAATTAAATTGAAGTGTTACTGTCTGTTGATTTATAAATCATCCAAGATGTGATTCGGTTTTATAAAGTGTTAATCCTATTGGCCCCTACTTTGATAAAATCTCTAATGAGTATATCATTATTTGTAGATGATCTTGAACCTAATAGCCTGGCAGTAATTCCAGGGATGGGAATACCAGAACAACTAAAACTAGCTATGGAACAAGAGCAGATGGGTAAGAGAATCACACATATCCAGTTTCATTTCTATAAAATTTTTATAGACATTTCTTATTTTCATAATAAATTATATTGAAAAGCCAGCATGATTTAGATTGAAAAATTTTTATGAAAGTACCTAATATTTAAAAATCTATTCTTCCAAAAGATTTCTTCCAATGTTTTTCACTGAAGGGGCTAACTACTTCTCTTTATGGCTTCAGGGAAAGATGAATCAAATGAAATTGAAATGACAATACCAGGTTTAGACTGGGGAATGGAGGAGGTGATGCAGAAAGATCAGAAAAAAGTACCTCAGAAAAAAGTCCCCTATGCTAAACCTATTCCTGCACAGTTCCAGCAGGTAAGTGACTAATCCATGCGCTGTGAGACCGTAGTCGGTTCACCTGTATATTCTCCAAGTTGTGAGAAGAGAGAGAAGAAAGGCATGGAACAGAGCATGTCGAATGTCTGCCTTCTGCTTCAGTTGTTCCCTCAACATGGTGTGCCTTTATAGAGGCTGACCAGGCCTGCCTGCCTCCTGCCTCCTTCCCCACTCCCTTGTCCTCTTGCCTTGCTTCTCCTCTCCCTCCACTGTCTTGCACTGAGCTATATCGTCACCCCTTTTTAAAAAATGTCTATTTTCAGATAGGATTGAAAATTGCCTGGGCTGCCTCAAACTCTGCCTCAGCCTCCCAAGTAGCTAGGATTAAAGACACATACCATAATAGGGACATCTTTTATTTTGAGATAGGGTTCTCACTTTGTTGCCTAAACTGGTTTTCAAATTCCTAAACTCAAGATAATCTTCCTGCCTCGGCTTCCTGAATGCTGAAACTGCTGGATGTTCCTGACCAGCAAAGTGTTGCTTTGTGTTTTGTTTTGTTTTGTTTTGTTTTTGAGACAGGGTCTTATTATGTAGTTTAGGCTAGCCTTGAGCTCACTGTGTAGCCAGGGCTGACCTCAAACTTGTGACAATCCTGACTTAGCCTCCCGATCACAGCATTCTTCTTGCCTCAGCCTCCCAGGTGCTGGGATTATAAGTGTGTGCCACCATGTCTGGTTTGGATTCTTAATAACATGCAATGTGCTGTAGTTTTTATCTTGTAGAAATTTCTGACCAGTAGTATACCTGCCTCACTTCATTCCCATGTCATTAAGAATTGCCATTAGAGCCAGGCATGGTAGTGTACTCCTGTAATCCCAGCACTTGGGAGGCTGAGGCAGAATTGTTTGCAAGTTCAAGACCAGCCTGGGCTACAAAGTTAACCTAAGGCCAGCCTGAAATGCATACCGAGACCCTGTCTCAAAAAAAAAAAAAAAAAGAGAATTGCCATTAGGAGTTCAGCAAGTTGGACTGAATAGATGACACTGAAGGATGGCTTTCCCCTATCATTATCTTTATACTTGGGGTATATTTTAATATTCTCTTCTTTTCTAAGGCTTGGATGCAAAACAAAGTTCCAATTCCTGCTCCAAATGAGGTACTAAATGACAGAAAAGAGGACATTAAATTGGAAGAGAAGAAGAAAACCCAAGCAGAAATTGAGCAAGAAATGGCCACTTTGCAGTACACAAATCCACAGCTTTTGGAGGTGTGTGGAGCGTCTTGGGGGTGGTGTGGAGTGGAAGGTGATCTCAGGAAGCAGCGATGACATTTTTACTGTACTTACTCTTTGGGAAGGGGACGGGGCTTTCAGGTGGGTCTGTGCAACCTCTGAGAGTCCCATCCGTATGTTATAAGCTGATTTCTTTTTTTTTTTTTTTTTTTTTTTATATAAGCTGATTTCTAATAGACTCCTACTTCTCAGACTTTTGCAACCAGATCAGTGGAGCAGTATGTATACGTAGTATACATTTTCAGTAGAAAAGCCAAAGCCAATGTAGTTTTAATTTTGATTCATTTATTTATCCATAGGTAGAAGAATTTTTCTGCTATCTAATGGGAGGTGGCTTGTTTCTATTTTTCCCATCTATGACAGCTACTAAGAATGATAAATTACTATAATAATTGGGCTTTCCCCACACAAGATGTAAACAGTTCTTCCTGTCATTTTTCCCTTTACTAAAAGTACCTTTCTGAAGGGAATCTGGCAGCACTGTGGTAGTCAGGAGCACTCTTAGGATGTTTGCATGATAAGTGGATGGTAGTTAATTTTGAGCCATTGAGAGGTCGAGCAGTTAGTATGTTTAGCAATATGTGTTAACAATATCGTCATCTTGAGGGCCCCAGCTTGTTTATTCAACATGCTTTTCTTCTTTTATTGCAGCAACTTAAAATTGAAAGACTTGCCCAGAAACAGGCCGAGCAGATTCAGCCTCCTTCCTCATCTGGCACCCCTCTCCTTGGACCTCAGCCCTTTCCAGGACAAGGTCCAATGTCTCAGATTCCTCAAGGTTTTCAACAACCCCATCCGTCTCAGCAGATGCCAATGAATATGGCTCAGATGGGGCCTCCTGGTCCACAGGGACAGTTCAGACCTCCTGGGCCTCAGGGACAAATGGGACCACAAGGTCCTCCACTGCATCAGGGAGGTGGGGGGCCACAAGGATTTATGGGACCACAAGGGCCACAGGGCCCCCCCCAGGGGCTGCCGAGGCCTCAGGACATGCATGGACCCCAAGGAATGCAGAGACATCCTGGACCTCATGGTCCTTTGGGACCTCAGGGGCCACCTGGACCACAAGGTAGTTCTGGTCCTCAAGGTCATATGGGTCCTCAGGGTCCACCTGGCCCACAGGGCCACCTAGGCCCCCAAGGCCCACCTGGTCCTCAGGGCCACTTGGGCCCACAGGGGCCTCCTGGAACTCAAGGTATGCAGGGACCACCTGGTCCCAGAGGAATGCAAGGACCTCCTCATCCTCATGGGATCCAAGGTGGGCCAGGCTCTCAAGGGATCCAAGGTCCTGTGTCTCAGGGACCTCTGATGGGATTGAATCCAAGAGGAATGCAGGGACCTCCAGGTCCCCGGGAGAATCAGGGTCCTGCTCCCCAAGGGATGATGATGGGCCACCCGCCTCAAGAAATGAGAGGACCTCACCCTCCAAGTGGACTGCTGGGACATGGCCCTCAGGAGATGCGGGGTCCTCAGGAGATGCGGGGCATGCAGGGGCCTCCACCTCAAGGATCTATGCTAGGCCCTCCCCAGGAACTGCGAGGGCCTCCAGGCTCACAAGGTCAGCAGGGGCCGCCCCAGGGATCTTTGGGACCTCCACCCCAGGGTGGCATGCAAGGGCCCCCTGGACCTCAGGGACAGCAGAACCCGGCAAGAGGGCCGCATCCATCTCAAGGGCCAATACCATTCCAGCAGCAGAAAACACCTCTGCTAGGTGATGGGCCCCGGGCCCCCTTCAATCAGGTATTATTTATTTCCAGCTTGTAGGATTAACACACTGGGAAGATATACTGTGCACTGAAGTGGTGCTACTGAGAACAGTGAAAAGCAGTTCTTGAGTGGTGATGGTGATGTAAGATAGCATCTTGGCTGAAGAAGGAATTAGTGAGCCAAGAATTTGGCTCTACCACCACCTCATCCAGTATTAATCTTTACTTAGAGTTCTTCCAGAAAAGAATTGAATACAGTTCATGTTTGTCCCAGGGCTCCAAAAGAGCTGTGACTCTGAGGAAGGGACATGATGTATTGTGGGTGCTTCAGGCTCTTGTGATCCCGTTTCTGGACTCTTGACTTTGTAGCCCAGTGTTGTAAGGCCCAACCAGCAACCAACACACCTCTGACTTGGCGGTCAGCTTTACTTTTAAAGATGGTGTGACCAAAATATTTAACTCATAAATTGTAGACTGTGTACTTCACAATTTTCATTTCAATGAATGCTTTTTTAGAGTTTGTGATTCCAAAATTGAACATTCCAAAATACTTGCAGGAAAATTTCTGTAGACATTTCCTTGGTCCTGCATTAGGGACTCTTTTATTTTATTACATCTGCACTGAACTTGAGAGATGGTGTGAGGAGAGCTTGGAGTGTTATAGGTTGGTTGAATTACAAAAATACTTCATGAACACCAAGGGATTTAACACTGTTTGGCTCTGTTCCACACTACATTTCTGGAGATCTTATCCTGGAAGAGCACTCTGGGGCTATGTACAACCGGGTTTTGTCCCTGAACTGAGTTGTGGCCCAGAAGTGAGTGAGAGAGCTAAGGGAACCTCAGTATGTTGTCACTGAAAGACACTCAGGTATCTGGGAGAAGGGCTGTTACAGATCTGTATGTATCAGTCTGTTTTGACTGAGAATCTGTAATCTGAAGATAGCCATCAGAAGTTGTTTACTGAACCTAAAGAACTAGGTAAATATGTAAATTAGGTTGTGTTCTTTAGTAGGTCATTCAGAAATTACAAATGTCCCAGCAAGGAAAAATTGAGTGGCATTTCAGTTTCAAATTTTTATTGGAGGGCTGGGGATTTAGCTCAGTGGCATAAGCGCCTGACTGGCAAGTGTGAGGTCGTGAGTTCGATCCCCAGTACCGCAAAAAAAAAAAAAAAGTCAAATTTTTATTGGACACTTTTCAGAATATAGGATAAAATGAAAAAAATTTTGATTTGTCATCCTGAATGGCCTTGTAACATGAAGCATTCTTTATTTTACTTATGTATATGTAATATTTATTTGCTGCATAATTTTCTTGTCCTAATGGTGGTAAATAACAGTTTTCATTTAGTAGGATAAAAAAATAATGAATTTAAGCTGTCATATTATGACTGTAATTTTGAACATGTCAGGTTCAAGAGGCCAGGCCTCAGATTCTGTGAATATTCAATAGTATTTCTCATTTTCCATATGACAGAAGATTTTATGCATGAAAAATGTAATAATTGTAAATTTTTAGTTGACCTGTAGAAATTGGTAAAATGAATCTGAAAATTGAATATATAGTGTATAGAGGTTGCTGGTCTCAGCATTTGGCTTTGCTCATCTTTCTTATATGCTGAAATACCACTTCATTGTGACCAGACCAATTATTTACTGCTTTATTTTTAATTTAATTTTTGAATTTTTATTATTATTAGTACATGTTTGTAGTTCCTAATGATTATATTCATTATGGGAAGTTGGTATATATATGTATATGAGACACATTTTAAGTCTTTCTCAGACCAGTTATTTAAACCAGCTGTTTGCATGTGTTTAATGTAGTGAAGTTGTTTTCAGGTATTTGTAAGTAGCCAAGGGCTGTCCTGAACAGAAAGGGGTAGGTAAGGAACTGACTGGTGTTGGTCTGCCATGGAACAAGGAATAGCTCCTTTGCATAGCTAGTTTGGAACCGGAAAGCGATTGTAATAGTGGTGGGGGTTTTTCTTTTTGTTTTTTTTTTTTTTTTTAGTACCAGGGATTGAACTCACAACCTTGTGCTTGCCAGGCAAGGCGCTTATGCCACTGAGCTAAATCCCCGGCCCAATAGTGGTATTTTTGAAACTGCTATTCTCACAGTACTGTGAGAATGCAGTAAATGCATTTTTCATAGAAAGGATTATTTATTTATATATTTGGTTGTCAAGAGACCCAATCCAGTCATTGAATAGTATGGCAAGTTGGCATTTAGACCTAGCTAGATGAAAACACAGATGGGACCAGTGGAAAGCTGGAATTGAGTGCTGTGGTCCTGAATACTGAGATTGTGAGAGTCATGCAGGAGGCTTACATCAAACAAGCTGCAGGTGTGTGGCATGAGCAGCTGGTTGCTTAGGAAAGGGATCTTGGAAGTCAGAGATCAGAGGGAGGTGAAGGGTAAGCCAGTGGCAGCTGCTTTCTGTCATGGGAGGAGTCTTGGCTCTGGTGGCAGTTTGCCAGGCCTTTATTTTTCTAGGAGTTCTTGTTTGGTGTTGTAAGAAAAGATCTGGCTTTAAGTAAAACCTCTTAGCAGGTTTAAAATACATGGGTTTCCTTTTTACTCTGACAAGAGAAGTATCTCCTTTTCTTCATTTTTAGGGACAATTTTATTATGATGTCAATATTTAGTGCTGGAGGCTTTAGGACAACCTAGTATTTTTATCTTGTTACGTTATAATGCAGTTGTTATTCATGAAACGCAAGCTGTGATTTCACACCCACTCTCTGAATACATCTGTTTCAGGAAGGACAGAGCGCAGGCCCCCCACCCCTGATTCCAGGGTTGGGGCAGCAGGGAGCACAAGGCCGAATCCCACCTCTAAATCCCGGACAAGGACCTGGCCCCAACAAAGGTGAGTGTCTGCTGTGCTGAATGAGAGTGCAGATTGTGCCCCTGTTGTGTACATCTTACAGTCAGTAGTGTTGCCAGTACTGTCTGGGGGGCTCCTGGGGAAGTGAGGGTGCAGTCATGCAGGTGATAGCTTTGTGTTGTACCAGTTTTGTAGGTATGTTTAGCGAGGCCAGTTCGGGACATGAGGGCCTCCCCGTTTGATAGTGGCCCTGATGTCACCTGGATGGGCCTGGCTACTGTGTGTTGGCTGCCTTATTCTTCTTGCTGGGGGCAGAGGTGGTTCTGTGCTCAAGGGAGGCAGTTGCAACAGCAGGGCTGTTATTGCTTACATTTTTTTGACAGGGTAAAAGAATTAGGATTTCAACTATTTTTGTTTTTACTCCCTTGTCCCCCTAGATTGTGTCAGATCAAATTCTCTAGGGACTTACATTGTTCTGCACCATTTGAAAAGAATGTACTGACATGTGGTGCCACATATTGATACTGAGAAAAATGAAGAGATGAGAATTGTTAGCATTTAGTAGTGGGCGTATTTGGAAGTCAAAGAATTAATGCTAAGAGTTGAAGGGAGCCAGGCCGAGCACTGGAGATTTCGGTTGGGCTGCAGTGTTGAGTGCTGGCGCATTGTGTGCAGAGCTGGAGCAGGAATGTGGGAGCTGGCACCTTGCTGGGCCAGGAGTTAGAGAGGACACTGGGAGTGTGGATGAAGAGGAATTAGGAGACGGAGTGTTTCCGTCAACACTGCTTCCTAGAGAGAAGTCACAGATCAGTTCATCTGACTGTTTCACAGAACTGAACTTTCATTTTTGATTGGCTAAGCCCATACCATTGTGTAGTACATGTTAGGGCCCTTTCCCCATTTTATCAGAGTACGAATGTCCTTATCCATGCCTATACTCCCAGTATTTGAGAGGCTGAGGCAGAAGGATCGCCATGAGTTTGATACCATCCTGGGCTACATAAGCGAGTTCAATGCCAGTCTGCACTACATAATGAGACCCTGTCTCAAAAGAAAAAGAAAAGAACAGTCCTTGTCGGCATTTATAGCCCCGGTACTTTGGAAATTTAAAGCTGTCTTACTTTATGTGAGATAATAGTAGGAAAGGGGCACGGTCAAGGACATACAGAGTATATTTTCCTGTCCCATTGCATGGATGTGGTAGCGGAGGGTACACAGAAAGAAGTACAGTGGCCTCCAAGGATGTAAAGAGAGCACCAAGGACCTTCTTGGAGCTTTGGTGGACCCTAAGGGAGAAAGAGTCTTTGACCTACAAAGTACTGTCATCAAACTGAAAGCTATCTCTCTTCCTCTCCCTGCCCTGTGTCTGTCTCCACTTGTTACCCTCTCCTCTTGCTCTTCTCCTTTTCTCTGTGCCCTTTTCTCTCTCTCCTTTTCTTCCTCCTCTCTTTCTCCTCCCAGGGACCAAAGGGAGAAGGGAGAGCCGAGAAAGTGGCCCTGCCATTCCCCACTGGATTAACCGCTGCCGCTGCCGCATCACCGGTGGCCACATTGCTCCTAATTTGTAGTGGTGGGTTTCTTTCCTTGTAGAGCAGGGTACTTTTAAACAGATAGAGGTAATGGGAGGAGTAATGTCCGTGGGTGTGCAGATGGATGCCTCAGGGCCAAGGTTGGCTGTGTCTGGGGTTTCATGAGGCTCAGGTAGCATGAAGTCAGAATCCTTAGCTGCAGGGACATGCAGAAAGTGAGCGATCTGCCTGCTCAAGGGACATGGATCCAGCATGTTTGCTTGCCAAGTGGGTGACAGGGAGTTGTGTAGAAGGGCCTTTTTTCACAGCGAAGCAGGTGAGGAGATGGGACAACAGATTCAAGAGGCATTCTTTGTAATGGTATATTTCTGTCCAGGCTTTCTAAGCTCTCCATATCAAATGGTGAGGGGGACTTGAAATAGCCAAAAGACACAGACAGATGTGAGAGGGAGGAGGGACGCTGGGGAGGTAAGAATTACAGCTGAGCATGGTATGCTGAGAGCTTGTTGGACTGCTGGGAATACCAGTAGAAGGCCTGAGCCAGACAAGTGGAAGGATTTCATTTAAAAAGCTTAGCTGCTTTAGAAGCAACAGTGTTCCTTGGCTACCTCCTTTTTAAAAATGTTTAAATTGTATGTTGATAGAAGATAGTGCCACAGTAGCTAGCTCAGTGGCTGGGGAAAACAGTCCCATCAGAGTTCAGAGTTGGATGGCATTAACCATGTAGATTTCAGTGGCCTCTTCCTACTTTTATTTGGCGCCTGTCTCCTTTTCTTTTGCGGTTCTGGGGATGAAACACAGGGCCTGGTTCATGCTAGGCAAGCTGTACCACTAGGCTATAACCTTAGCCCAGATACTTTGAGTATTTTACATATATTCAAATATTCTAACAAATCTTAAGTGGAATTCCAATGTAGACTGCAAAGAAAGGTGATAACATGAGACCCCATTCCTATAAAGGAGCAGAAAAGGTGTAAAAACCCAGAAACTGAAGGCCTGGCAGTTACTGGAGGGCCCTGGTTCCTTATAGAAGAGTGTGTTGCAGTCCTTCATGGGAGTGAAGGGATGAAGTAAGCAAGCCAGAAGTTAAAGGGGCAGCAGCGCAGGTGGTGCGGTATAGGCTTGGCACCTCGTGTGGGCTCCATGGCCTTCATGGGCAGCAGTGAGTTGCTGGTGCGCCACCACCTATTCCATAGTGGTGCTTTCCTGTGGGAAGCCCATGGCCCTAATGAAGTCACAAAAGAACAGCCACAGGAAAAGGAAGTCCATTCTTACACAGGAATCTAGTACAGGTGGTTTCTAGAATATATGAGGAAGCAGATACTGCTGAATTCATGTGGCATCAGTAGTTTCTCTAGGGTCAAGTTACTAAGAAATTTATTGGGAATCGGGTTAATTAGTGAGGAAGAAAATTGAGACCCACACTCAGAGCCCTGTCCTCCTCATGATACGATGCTCCGGGGACACCTGCTTTGTAAGTGCGCTGAGAACCCAAGGAGGGAAAGCATTCTGAGGAAGAGTGTTCTGAGACACACAGGCGCAGCAGAGACCTGCACATCCGCTTCTTGGAAGCCACAGTAATGGTCAGCTTTGTTTCTTTTAGGTGACTCCCGAGGCCCTCCCAACCATCACCTGGGCCCAATGGCAGAGCGGCGACATGAGCAGAGTGATGGGCCTGAGAGGGGCCCTTTCCGGGGTGGCCAGGACTGCAGGGGTCCCCCTGACAGGCGGGGCCCTCATCCAGACTTTCCTGATGACTTCAGCAGACCAGAGGACTTCCACCCCGACAAACGCTTTGGCCACCGGTTACGTGAATTTGAAGGACGAGGAGGACCTTTGCCGCAGGAAGAGAAGTGGAGGCGAGGGGGCCCTGGACCTCCCTTTCCTCCTGACCACAGGGAGTTCAGCGAGGGAGACAGCCGGGGTGCTGCCCGGGTCCCTCCTGGGGCATGGGAAGGTCGCAGACCTGGAGACGAGCGGTTTCCCCGGGATCCTGAGGACCCGCGGTTCCGAGGGCGCAGAGAGGAAAGGTGGGCTCTTGCTGTGCAGTTTCCTTGTGTCTTCCCTGCGGCTTGTTTGTGCTTTTCTTTTCTTTTCTTTTTTTTTTTTTTTGTTTGTTTGTTTTTTGCGCTACTGGGGATCAAACTCACGACCTCATGCTTGCCAGGCAGGCCTTTATGCCACTGAGCTAAATTCCCACCCCGTTTGTGCTTTTCTTAAAGCCCTCTTTCCTAGTTTGCTGGGTAGGAGGGCTCCCTGTGTTGTTGCTGGTCCTATCCTCAGTAGGTTGGGTATTTAGTCTTTAAACAGTTACCCTTTATGTTTTGTTTTTTTGCAGTTTAGAAATCTTTCTTGTTTTGTGGTTCTTTTAAAGAGGTGATGAGAAAGTCTTGGGTCTTACTAGAAATTTTCAGGTTCACTTTGATTAAATGATGAGATAGAAGCAAGATATCTAAATGACTAATCAAAGGGTAGTGAAATAGTCTGTGTGTAATTACCTAAGAAGTTAATAAAATCAGCTTCAACTGGAAATCTTGTTAAATTATCTAAATTTAACATCTAAATTTTTCATCTAGAAAACAAAAAGTTATATTAATTCCTGTTCTTCATATATCTTCTGTTCCTTTAATGCTCCCAAGCAAAATAAAAGTTTAAGCTGTTTTGTTTTGAGATAGTAGAGCCTCATTATGTAGCCCAGACTGGTCTTGAACTTGTTAGGACCCTTGTGCCTCCACCTCTGAAGTGCTGGGATTGCAGGTGTGCAGCACCACACCCATAATCTTTTTTTTTTTGTTTGTTACGGGGATTGAACTCAAAACCTCATGTTTGCCAAGCAGGCACTTAAATCACTGAGCTAAAGCCCCAGCCCTTTTTTTTTTTTTAAACAAAAAAAGAGAAAAGAAAAACAATACAGAACTTCAAAACAAAATAATAGGAAATTAACAATGGTTAATGTATTATGTAATGTTATCTTCAAAGTAGTTGTTCAGATTGTAAGATAAAGGCATGAAAAAATGATCAAACAATGAAAGCACAAACCATTCTTTTTGATGAACTAGCAGAAATTAGTAGTATGGTTATCTATCATGTAGATAGATAGATAGTCTTTTCCCTTCTTTCTTTCATCCTTTCCCCTATCCCAGTTGTTTCTTTTTGAGCACTTTCTTTCCCTTTCTTTTTCACAATATCTACTGTACATTTTGGATCTTATTTACTCTTTCAGTTTTTTATACTAGGGAGACAATATGATGTTTACACATGAGAGTCTGATTTGTTTCACTTGTATAATCTCAAGTTACATCTACACCAGTAATCGTGAGACTTAGTAATTAATGATGATAACTTAATCTGCACCAGATGCTGTCACATCATTTGATTGGTACAAGAAATCTGTGAGCTAGATGTTAACTATTAGTGTCCTCTGAACAGAGATTAGACACTCAGCTGCGTCTTGACTTTCTGAGTCTTATAAGTAGTCTCTAGAATGAGGCTTCAGGCCCTGAGCCTAGCACTCCTAGTGGATTGCCCTCAGGAACTTCTTCCCTTGTTTTCTCATCACATTTTTCACTACCCTGTAGGTGGTAAAGTGCAGGGGTACAGGGTTGGCTGTCTTGCACCCCTGAGGGATATATCAGAAAAGAATGACTGATCCTGTGGCCAGGGAGGGTAAAATAGCAAGAGCTAAGAGAATCAGATATTGGGGAAAAAAATTAGTCAGCTTTCTTGATGCTGAGATGAAATGTGTGACCTCTACAATTTAAGGGAGAAGTTTATAGTGGCTCATGGATTCTGAGGTTTAGTCCATGGTCACCTGATTCTAAAGCAGAAGCATCATGGTAGAAGGGTATGGTGAAGGAAAGCTGCTCAACTCATGGTAACCAGGAAATAGCAGATCAGGAGGAGCCTGTGATATGAGAAAGGGGCTGAGGACTAGATCTAGTCCCCAAGGTCACTCTTCCCCCGGGGGGCCAGGAAGATTCCCAGCTCACTATGGTTCACTCTGGTCAGAGCTTTCTTCTTGTCTGACAGTATGTATCTTCATAGCACTGAGCCTTGCTTGACATTAAATAATGCATGGTTGACCATTGGTATTTGAGGTGCACTGGTTTCAGGATCTACACACACGCCAAAATTGATATATGCCCAGGTCCCTGATAAAAACCTGACTTTCTGCTGTCAACTTCAGTCATCTGTAGACAACTTACAATACCTAATGACAAGAAAAAAGTCTGCATGTTCAGTGTAGACACAGTTAATAAAAAGCATTTTCAGTGCATGATTGGTTAACTCCACAGCTGTAGATATGGGTGGGGGCAGGCTCCGTTTTTTGGAGTTTTTTTATTGCCTGTTTAAGTCGGGGGCATGCCGACTCCTTGTTGTCTCCTCAGATATAAAGCATTAGTGGCAGTACTCTGTAGATATGCAATAACTGTTCAGTAAAGGACTGTTAAATAGGGGGGAATTGGAGAGGGATCAGTCTCTTAGAAGGTGTATTGTTAGTCTGCTTGGGCTACTGTAACAAAATACCAATCCTAGACTGAGGATTGGTTTGGTTTCTGGTGAGGACCTTCCCTGGCTTGCAGCCTCTCTGTGCCCTCACACTGTGGGGTCCTAATCCCACGAGTGCCTTCCCTCATGGCTTCATACAGCCCTAACTGCCTCCATGGTGAGGAGCTTCATGAAGGATAGGGGAGAGGCCACCAACAGTTCGTAACAAGTGGTATTATCTAATGAGGGAAATTAGATTCTCTGCATCCCTTTGTACCTAGTGCAGTGATACAGTGAAGCTTGAACAAAAGAGGAGTCCTGCTGTCTTTCAGGGAAACGGTGCTTCCGGCTGAGTTCATCCTGGCCCACCTTCCTCCACCTCTTGGCCAGTTTCACCCTGGCCTTGGTTCATCAGTTCAGCTAGTGTCTTGAGCACACCCACCTTGTTCACAGGAAGCATGACTCAAATGAAGTCACCTCAGGACCAAGAAGATTATTAAAAACAGACCTAACACTGGGCACAGAGGCTCATTCCTATAATGCCAGCTACTCAGGAGGCAGGAGGATCTCAAGTTTGAGGCCAACCTAGGCAATTTAAGAAAATCTTGTATTAAAATTTAAAAAGGGATGGGAGTATAGCACAGTAGTAAAACATTTGCCTCAAATGTGTAAGATCCTGGGATTTCTCTCTCAGACGAGTGCCCCATGACAACCATAGGAGGAATGGTGGAATTAGAACACCTCAGTGAGTGGTTAGTGTCACCGCTGGCCAGGGTCAACAGTGTGTGTTGAGACCTCTGAGGAGAAGACTGTGGGGAGGCAGTCACCCACAGATTGCTTCTCAGCTGCAAAGGAGGAAATGTACCTTTGCATCATTCATACCTGGCATCCCGAGGACTAGGCAGTTCCTGTTAAAATGTTTAACCTGGAAACAATGAAGTACATTTGAACTGGGGGATAGCCTAGAAAACATCTGGACAGTCTCTTCATAACATCCAGATCATCAAAGACGAGGTACTATGCAGGAGAGGGGGAACTGTTCTTAATTAAAGCAGACTAAATTGCTGCTTGATAACAATGTGTAGTCATAAATTCAGTTGAAAAACAACTGCCAGGGGGCTGGGGATTTAGCTCAGCGGCATAAGCGCCTGCCTTACAAGCGTGCAGTTATGAGTTCAATCCCCAGTACCAAAAAAAAAAGAAAACTAACTGCCAGGCATGTGTACTCCCAGCACTCAGGAGGCTGAGGCAGGAAGATCACTGTGAGTTTGAGGCCAGCCTGGACTATATAGTGAGCTCCAGGCCAGCTTGAACTCAAACAAAACAAAATGAAACAAAACAAAACACCCATTCTAGGGGATGTTTGGGGGGCAGTTGGGGAAATTACAGTTGGCCTGGGTATTAAACATTATGTCACTGAAAATGATACCATGGTTACGAGTAGAAAGTCTTTGCTTTTAGAAGGAACATACGGAAGCATTAGAGTGAAGCATCGTGTTTGTGATCTCTAGAGTTCAGAAGTGATTTTTAAGTAGACGGATAGAGAAAATACAATACAGTGCATGTGGTGAATGGGGGAGGGCCCACGCGTGTTCATGGTGCTGCCCTCCCAGCGTTACTGCATGTGTGAAAACTTCACGGTGAAAGGTCCGAGTGAAAGGTGTGGAAGCTCAGGGAATGGTGGAGGCCTGTTTAGAAGAGGCCACACATGAGGGACAGGCTGTGGTGTTCTCTTCTATGTGCATGCACACCCTTTCCTGCTTGTAGGTTACTTTCTTTGCTTCCCCACAAGCTTTTTTGGTATCTCCTACTCCAGCAATACTCCTAGCCAACTTAGCCTTCCTGTTCCCAAATATCTGAGGAGGGGATGTGGTCTCCAGCCAGGACAGGAAACAAAAATAATATATGGAGAACATGATATTAGTCACTTAAAAAGTGTTTGCTGCTGGCCAGCCAGTGAGTGAGCTGCTACAAGCTGGGTGACCTGCATGCCAGTGGCCCAGGAGAAGGGCATGGAAGTACACTTGATGGCTGCCTTAGGCCTACCCTACAAGGAAGCTGTGGGCAGGGCAGGGCACATACCCCAAAACAAGGCCAGTGCATGGTCTGTATATCCTTTTTCCTGACCGTACAAGCAGTAAAGGTCATCATAAAAATGTAGATGATAATTAAAGTATTGGAAAGCAGTGATAAAAAAGAGTCTGGGCTGAATATCAAGCCTAAGTTCAAAGCACAACCCGCCCTTCCTGCGTGTACCTAAACAAGTGAATTCAGCTCTCTGGGCTTCATTGGAACTCACAGAGTTAATAGTACCAGTGTCAGATGGTAGTGGTAAGGAGGAAATGAAACAAAAATCATATATGGAGAACATGATATTAGTCACTTAAAAAGTGGTTGCTGCTATTATTATTCCTAAAAGCAGAAAAGCAATTTAAAGTAACTTCACTTTACTGTGTCTTTTCTTCTTGTCTGTTTTGGCCTCTGATATTAAGACTGTGAAATGGATACTTTGAAAAATAGATAGCTTTATGATTTGGTTTACTCACCAGGGACACTGTATCATAGCTTCTCCTGTCCTGTTTGCTTGATGCTTGCAGATGCAGGTATCAAAGGAAGTAGACACTGATTTTTTTTCTTTATATAGCTTTCGAAGAGGAGCCCCTCCAAGGCATGAGGGCCGTGCTCCCCCGAGAGGAAGGGATGGCTTTCCTGGACCTGAGGACTTTGGCCCAGAGGAGAGTTTTGATACTTCTGATGAAGCAGCCCGAGGTCGAGATCTCAGAGGTCGAGGTCGCGGTACCCCAAGAGGTGAGAAGCACCGAGGACGCCTGGTCTGAAGGGGCAGGTGGCCGTTAGCACAACTGAGCAGCCTGTGAGTCAGTGTTGTTCACTCTGCTTTGCAGGTGGAAGGAAGGGCTTACTGCCCACTCCTGATGAGTTCCCACGCTTTGAGGGAGGGCGGAAGCCAGACTCCTGGGACGGAAACCGCGAGCCAGGTAAGGAAGGGGAAGCATGTGCTGTGTGGGGAAGGTAACAGGCCAGCATTCACCACGTTGGGCCCCAGTAGCCTGTATGCGTTGTCTTTTCCACTTTGTGTTTCCACAGAGGCCGGGTTGTTTTTTGGTTCTTTTGCCATAGTATATGACCCCAGTTGATGAAATATAGAATCTTTTTTTCTCTAAAGCCAGACAGGAAAAGGATTTCTTCTAAGTAAGATAGTATCACTCTTTTCACTGAAATGTCTTGTTTTTAGAAAAGGAATTCATTAAAATTATTTGTCTAAATTGCTAATACTATAAATATTAGTAAAGTTCATCAATGGAATTTCTTTGGGATCCTCAATAATCTCTAAGACTTTAAGGACATTTGAGAACTAGTTCTCTGGGCTAAACCTGCCGCCTCTTACTCTAGGAGGTATGTTCCTTTCTAATCTTGGCCTTCTTGAGCCTCCACGGTATGATTTATATATACCTGGCCAAGCAGATGTTTTCTGCTTGAGTGAATGGTGATTCTTAGATTGCTCCATCTTCTCAGTGGCGTGATTTCCACCTGCTTTTGGTTGCGTTGTACTTTACCATACTGACATTATCAGATGCTTAGTCGCATGGATCTTGGTTCTTTTTTCAGGGCCAGGTCATGAACATTTTCGAGACGCTCCTCGCCCTGATCATCCCCCTCACGATGGTCATTCCCCAGCCAGCAGAGAGCGCTCTTCTTCCCTCCAGGGCATGGACATGGCATCTCTGCCACCCCGAAAGCGCCCCTGGCATGACGGGCCAGGCACTTCTGAGCACAGGGAGATGGAGGTGCCTGGGGGCCCTTCGGAAGAGCGAGGAGGCAAAGGTACGAGCAGACCACTGGGCTCCGAGGTACAGGAGCTGCAGGAAGCCTCGACAGTGTCTGCTGCAGGTTCTGCTCTCTGGGATGTGGGCTGTGCAGAGCCACGTGCTCCTGAGTATGTGTGAAAGTGTTTTGTTTGGGTCTGTACCCCAGCTAGGCAGAGATAGCACCCAGTGACTGCAAGCTTAGCCCCACAGTCTTCAGCCACTTCAGCAATCTCAGGGTTCTCACTCCAGCTTTTCGCAAAGGGGCTGTGGCCCTCTGCCAGGCTTGCTCTCCAGAGATTCCTGATCTGATTGACAGCTGTGCCCTCCGCTAACAAACCATTCAGAGCCCTTGAGGGTGTCCCGAGTGGAGCAGAACCATTGTCCTCACCTAGTGTTGCTTTTTTCATCCTGGGCTGAAGGAACATTGCTTTGTCTAGTTACAAGCCTTTGCGGAACATGATCTGTTGGGTGTTTCCTGGGGAAGACAATGGATTATGTCTACAGCATGAAACTTTATTAAAGGTGGCACTGACTTCCAGCTAGTAGGTATGGCAGCCACTGGAGGTAGACTTCTACGTCTGGTCTTATGATGGCTGGGTAGTGGCCTGTGGTAGGCTTAGGACTCCTGGAAAGCCACCTGCTGTGTATCTCAACTCACGTTCTGCTCCCGAGTTTACGCGCCCTGTGTTCCGGTCCCTCCCTGTGTTTCAGTCCCTCCCTTGCCTATCTATGGCTGCCTTTTGGTTCTTCTCAGAGCAAAACTCTCAGGAACTACTCACTAATCCCCAATAGATCTCCCCACCCAAGCAGCCTTGTCAGTGTGCTGTGATCTTGGATGACTTCATGGGCAGTGGGACACCTACTGTGGCCTCCTAGTCACACATTTGTGGCCGTGGAGCCAACATGCTAGTTTGGACCTGACCACCCAGGCACCCTCAGGCCAGCCCAAGCTGCTCTGTAAGATATGAAGCCAAGGTGTTTGGCTTGTTTCCCATTCTCCTCTTACCTGGATCCAACCTCCACTCAGAAAATCTAAGACAAAGTAAAGGTGTGGCATATTGTCCTGAGAGCACATGATGGGAGATGTGGCCAAATCCTGTCATTTCGTGAGAAAAAAAATTTTTCTTTTGAGAAAAACATTTTAAAAGGTAGAATTTTAATAACATCTAAATATTTGTCAAATTGTGAAAACAAGCCATGTCTGGGAGAAATCGTTCTGAAAGCTAGGTTTTGTTTTTGTGCTTCTGTTTTTCAAGAACTGTTTCACTAAACTATGTAAAGGGAAGTCAAAGGGCACACTGTAATGACAGTAAACACTGATTCTAGCTGAGCACTTGACCTTCCCAGCAGCAGTGGTTTGGGTGTCCAAGTTACTTTCAGGTCAGTGCTTTTCTCCCCGGGTGGCATAGGAGAATGACAAGATACTTTATGTGGTATGGAGGGTGGCCCGGCCTGACTGTTGGCTGCAGTGCCTAGTGCTTCTCTCTTGGCTGTCTGGTGTCTGTCATACAGCCCTGGGAATGTGGTCCAGTCGATGCTCAGGACTGCAGACCAGGATGGCAATGAAATGATGAGAGCCAGGGGCAGCCACACCCAGGGTCGCTCAGAATACGTGGCTGGTCCTAGGATCTCCCCGAAGTGATCCACTTCACCAGGGAGTGGAAGTTTAGAACGTGAATTATTGACAATCTGATACAAGTCTGTTGTGAAATCTGTTTTATTTCAGGCCGAGGGGGCCCAGGACCATCCCAGAGAGTGCCAAAATCTGGGCGTTCCAGCTCCTTGGATGGAGAACACCATGATGGATATCACAGAGACGAACCTTTTGGGGGCCCTCCAGGCAGTGGCACCACTTCTCGAGGGGGCCGGAGTGGCAGTAACTGGGGTAGAGGGAGTAACATGAACTCTGGCCCGCCCAGGCGAGGCACTTCACGGGGTGGTGGGCGGGGTCGGTAGAAGCAGGGCTGAGTACCTTTTAGCCTCTCTGGACAGTATTTAAGAACTTCTTGTGGACTTTTCAAGCAAACACAAGGAAGTGTGCACCACTGTAGCTCTAAACTCTGGGGCAGCTGTGTCCTAGAGTCCCTGAGGATGTCTTCGAGATGAAGAGACTGCCGCCGGCTGCCCTGAGCAGCTGACCACCTTTCATCCTGTCCACCCTCCCTGCCCGACTCCCATGTTGTTTTGTGAAGATACAAGCTGGAATCTTTTTTTTTTTTAAGTGTCCCGAGACATGGAGCACCTCCTTCAGTTCATGTCCAATTGGAAATTTGTTTCTATATGTACAGTTTGTCAGAAAAAAACATTAAGTTGTTTTTGTATGAATACAGAATGTGATTTACGCAAGAATTAACAGAAGCCATCTAGTCCTGAAGTGCTTGTCTTAAGAAAAGCCTTGATTGGTGTTGCATCCAATCTGCTGAAGGTGTGTGCAAATGTTGCTAATTTTCCTAAGAGACAATGGGAACCGCTAGGTCATGTTGGCCAACGTTACTCAAAAACTGTTTCAACGTGAGTCCCCTAGCCATTCGGCCACACTATATGTTACTGAGTGAAGAACACTTCAAAGCTATCGTAATGAAGTTTAAAACAGTCTCAAAGCTTCAGACGTGCTCTGACAGTCAGCAAAATTACACTCTGGAGAGAAACTTAAATCTTTTTGGTTGTCCAACTGGGGGCTCTTAAGGGACATCTCTTATTGGTCACACTTTTAGATACACATTTTCTTGTCTTGGTAAGGGGAGGAAGTTGATGTAAACCTGAACTACACATACTCTTTTAACTAAATCATTTCACATACCAGGCTGAAAAAGAATGGATCAAAACATCTCAATTTTGCAAAACATAATCTCTCCCTCTTTCATACTTGCTTTGTGGAAATACCAGTGTTTAGAGTTCTAACTTAAGTAAGCCAGAAAGATTTTTTTCATGGCAAATTCCTTAAGTAAATGGAATTTTTGGTTGTTTGGATTGACAGTCAGATACCCATTCTATGCTGACCCTTACTTTGGTTTTATAAGACATCTTTTATTATTAAAAAGGTAGCGCTGAGACCAAGCATTTCATTACAGCACCAGCTTCAGTCTGGCTGGAGCACGTTTATTTGGCAGGTTCAGTGGCGCTGTAGTCTCAGTGGTTTCTTAGAGAAGGGATACTGGCGTAACTGGCTAGTGCACAGAAGCTGCTTAACTGATATTCCTGGAGAAAATGAGAAAAGCTAAGTTACTTTTGTGGAGTGAGAAACTCAACCACTCACACTAGTTTTAGAACCTGAAGATTCTAATTAAAGAAGTTATATTTTACTTTGAAATTTAAAAGCCATCTATTAGCATCCTATCAGAAATCCTACTAGGATCAAGACTGCTTTAATTTAAGTCTGTGGGTATTCTTTACTTGTTCTCTACTGTATGAGAAATTACAGTCAAATTCTAAGCTAAAAAAGGAGCTAGAGAAGAAACCCTTCCAGAGACAATAGATTTCATTCATGTGAAACATTTTTATTAACATTTTAGGCTTAAGGCAGATAATCATCACATTTTCAGAGTTCATTTACAGAAAATAGAAATCTACAAATGTTAAATATTTTGTATAGATGTCGTTTAAAAACATCACTAACAAAATACAAAATGATGTGCTTTCAATTTTACAAAAGCTAGTTTATTTTTACAAAAACAATGAATTGAGAACATTCCAGAAACTCAACTTTTGGGAGTCTTGAATTGAAAAACAATAGCCTCACATGAAAATGTATTGTACATTTAAAAACCTAGCCATTAAATTCTGGATAAATTCAGAATTACACCAGAAATTTGACTAGGGAACCAGAAGGAGCAGCCTATGAATGACACCTTTACCCCTCCGAGGTAGGTGTGGTGACCTGCGGTTCTCCACTATGGCTGCACATGGACTCTTCCGAGGGGCTTTAAGCACGCAGCGAACCCTGGTCCCACCCCGGAGGTCCTGAATGAAAGGTCCGGGGTGGCTTTTCAACTCATTCTGTCTCAAGTATGAGAACCACTGGCACAGAACCTTCAATTCGAAGTACACTGTGCCTTCTAGTACTAGCTACTGCCGAGACACGGAGTTTTCCTAGCCGCAGCAGAATACTGCACTCAGCTTTTGGCAATAAATTAAGGTTGTTAAGACTAAGTACTGAGCCAAAAGCAAACGAAATAGAGGAACTATGTATGAAAAGTATACACACCAGCATCGGACTATACGCATAAAAGCAGGTATCAGTATTAGGAACGACGTGACCCTGCAAATACTCATCCCTTTGGTCCACTGCGGGAACTGTGGCCGCAGCCCTCCCACGGCTCCGCGGCGTCCCCTGTAAGGTGCGCCACGCTTCCTGAGGCGGGACAGTTCCCTTCTGGCACATCACTTGTCTAACACGAAACTAATTTTCAACATAAGGCACCATATTTCTCTTAACAAGAAAAAATGGAGGTAAACCGTCTTTGTCTTTAAAATCCAGTTGCTAAATTAGTGTTTAGTTTGACTTCTGGATTTACACTGAAGAAAGAGAAAATAATTCCCAAATCTAATAGCCAAACCCCCAATGCCTGCCTACATCTACCACTGGATTTTTAAAAACAACAAAAAGCCTGAGAAAAGTCACAAAAGCAGCTAATTCAAAGACGAGCCACTGCTTTCTACTCAGCTCGATCTAAAACCAGTTAGTGCTTAAGCGACTTCTAATACCGGTTTCTGAGACGGTGTCGCCAACGTGACCACCAGGTCCGGTCCTTTCTGCGACTGGCTTCCCGCCGCCTCCGCAGCGCTGGCGTCTCAATCTGTGGCAGCCATCGGAGCTCGGGCTCGCGGCCAGTCCGCAGGTGTCGCCAGGGTGAGCCGCCGGCTGCAGGCGTCGGGTCGCGGCTCACACCGGCAGCGCGTCGGCCAGGCCGGTGGCACGGCGCAGCCGGCCCAGGGCGAGGCGCAGTGCGGTGGCGCCGCCCCAGGGCAGCAGGCCCGCGAGCCAGGCCAGCAGGGCGGCCCCCTGCGCGCAGGCGCCCAGCACGGTAAGGGCCGTGCCGCGCAGGGCGAGCGCCGCGTACAGCGTGGCGGCCAGAGCGGCCAGGTAGGCGAGCGCGGGGCGCGACGGCGTCTCCTCGCAGCGCAGCAGGCGTCCGCACGCCGCGCCGCCCCTCAGCAGTGCGCCGCCCGTCAGCGCCAGGGCCGAGCCCAGCGACCAGAGCAGCGCGAACTTGCGAGCGCGCAGCAGCAGCACAGGCACGTAGAGAGCGGCCAGGCTGAAGCAGAGCGCGGCTAGCAGCAGACACCCGCCGCCAGCCGCCAGCCGCTGCCCGCGCGTCACGTTTGGTACGCAGGCCGGGCCGGTGGCTGCCGGCTCTGCGGGGCTCCGCGCCCAAGTCCACGGCAGGCCTCCGCGGCCCAGCCACGCCCCTGCTGGTCCGCTTCTCTCTGTGGGCTCCTCCGCCGTCTCCGCCGCCAGCAGCGGCTCCGCGTCTACCGGCCGGCCCGCTTTTCCCTGCGCCAGGTAGTCCTGCAGCTGGCGGTGGAGGTCCGCCATCTTGGGTAGGGCGGTGGCGGAGCGCTGGACGTAAGCAGCGCTTTCGGCTTTCTCGGCCGCGGGCGGAAGTGCTGCTGCTCTCGGGTGACGGTCCGCCAAAGCGGAAGGGGCGGGGCCTGCGACCTGCCTTTGCCCTGCTTTCCTGCAGAATGCATGATGTGGTCTTCCTGAGCCCTTTTATTTTTCCGGGTTTTAGCCACTGGGTAAACCCTGTGACACCTTAAAAATTTGGGATGGTTGTGGCTCTAAAAGGACCCACAAAGGGCGGAAATGTATATCCTGACTTAACGACTTCGGCGGCTCTGATAGTTTTGCAAGATGGAAGAATGTGGGTAAAGACCTATGGCATCTTTTTTGTTTGTGTTTTTATAACCGCAGGCATATCTACACTTAATTTTTAAAAAGACGTTCAGCGCTTAGGTAGTTTTTTTCGGAAGGCCACAGAGGAAGGAAACTTAACCCCGGCCAGGCCAGCCTGCGTTTCTTTCTTGGCAAGAGGCATCGCCCGGACGCCTGCGCACCCTGCGCCCAGCGCCCCCTGCAGGCCTGCCCCCGAGGCGTGCGACCTGCGGCCCAGCGATGCCCGCCTGCCAGCATTCAGTTCGTCTGTTCACGCTCCCGAGCGCCTCTTTTTTTTTGTCACAGCTTTCTGGGTTAACCGCATCCTTCCAGGCTTCCCAGGTCTCCTTCCTCTCTGTTGCTCCTGTGAATTCCTTTCAGCTCAGGTGCGCTTTCTCTGTTTCACTTTGCAGTTTTTTTTTAAAAAAAAATTTATTTTAAAGAAAATAAAAGAGGGCAGTACAGAGCAGATCAGAACAGGACAACATAAGCAACACAGTACTTTACATTAAGACAACCGGACATCAACAGTAGCTATCACAATATCTCTTACTCCGCTATAGCTGAGCATAGTTTCAAATACAATAATATCAAACATAACAAAATAGTATAAAGCCATGCAAAGAGTGAAAGAATTACAGGGCTTTCTGAACCGAGTAACAGACAATGATCAATGGGTACTATAATATCTCATTTTCGATAGAAAAATTTTGTTTAAACTACCACACATACTCAAATCCCAGTAAGACACAATGTGATAGAACCAATGGTAGTAGAAGAATAGAAGCTTGATAGGACTTCTAAGAAGGACGATATTAAATCAGTAATAGCTGTTATACTGTTTTCTTCAAAACAGCTGTTCATATCATCACGCATGATATAGTGAAACAAAACAAACCATTCCAACTGATGAATGAAAACATTGAAAGGCTTTAAAGCTATGAGATGGGGACTTATGCTTACCATAAAATCTTACATACTCTTATCAACTCTCATACTAGGGAGACTATACGGTATTTACACTTGTGAGTTTGGTTTATTTCGCTTAAGAGAATGGTCTCAAGTCGTTTGTGAGCTGCTTCTGGAGGATAGGGTCATTTTCATTGCTTTCTGCCAAAGACCTGGGACCATTGCTGTCTACAAGAATAGAGTAACAAATGTAGGTGGACTGAGTAGGCATAGCTGTCAATTTCAATGCAGTAAATATGCATGAAAGACTTTCTTTATAGGTGTTTCCTGAAGCCATTGAAAACCCCAAACTAATTTGCTAGGTGCTATAAGTGACTGTTGTAAATTTGAGATTTGAGATCCTGATGTAAAAGAAAGTAAAGTCCAGGCCAGTCATAGGGCACATGCTTGTAATCCCAGTGCTTGGGAGGCTGAGGCAGGAGGATCCCCACAAGTTCAAGATCAGCGTGCACTACATAGGCCCTGTCTCAAAACAACCAAACAGTACAACACAGGTGAGTTTTACAGCAGTTTTCTCTGGCTCACAAGGATCCATTGCTGCTTTTCTCACCGGGGATGGGGGTAGGGGGGCATTGCTGACTTCCACAGGTAGTACTTTCTGGCTATTTGCCTTGGCGTTAGGTTTTGCCACTGACGCTGTTGGGAGAAGCTGGGGTGTTTTCTTTGCCTGCTTCTTTTTGGCTGTCTGCATAGCTCCTCTGACCACCTTGGTTTCCCATGGTAACCCCAAGATGGGCTGCTACCACTTCCTTGTCCTTAACCCTAAGTAGGTATGGTGTTAATTGATTGATTTGTCTTTGGCTTTTCAGCCTTTCCATTACTTGTGTAACCAGTTTTCCCCAATAAATACTTGTTTTCCTGACATATTTTTTCAAAACGCATCCTGATTTTTATCTCAATTATGACTAACCTTAACATCAGCTAAACCTTATATACATGAGTATAAGATAAGCTAAACCTTAGATACATGAGTATAAGATGACTACTTTAAAAAGAAACTGAAAATAACAAATGCTGACAAGGATATGGAGAAATTGGAATCCTTGTGTGTTGTTGGTGAGACTGTAAAATGGTACACCACTGTGGAAAATAGTATGACACTTAAAAAAAAAATAGAATTGCCAGATGATTGAGCAGTTCCATTCTGCAAGTACATCCAAATTAATTGAAAGCAGAGAGCCAGATACAGTAATACACCTCTGTAATGCCATTACTCTGGAAGGCCGAAGCAAGAGGATCTCAATTTCAAACGTCTCCTGGACAACTTGGTGACTGAACGATACCCTGTCCCAAAAGTTTAAAAAGGACTGGGAAGAAGGTTCTTGGTTCAGTCCTTAGTACTGAAACGTTGGAAGCAAGGTCCCAAAGAGATTTTTGTATTCCCATGTTCTTAGCCACATTATTTATAGTAGCCTAAGAAACCCAGGTGTCCATCAACAGGTGAATGAACAAAATATATAACCGTGTGATGGGAGAGTATCAGCTTTAAAAGGAAACCCCAAATGGGTGTGGCAGCGCATGCCTGTCATCCCGGCACTGGAGAGGCTGAAGCAAGAAGGTCCACGAGCTCAGCCAGGGCCACCTAGCCCAAGGCCAACCTGAACCACGCAGCAAAACGCTGTGTCTGAAACAAATCCAAAACAAAAAAGGAAAAGCTGCTCCATAGATGAACTTTGAGGATGAGAACATTTTGCTAAGTGAAATAAGTGATTCACAAAAAGGGCAAATTGTGTGACCCATGTGGCTTCTGAGGTTCTCGGGATGAAGGACCGCGAGAGGATGAGAAAATGAAGAGAAAGCTGGGGTCACGTGGAGCCCTTGTCCTCCTGATGGGAGGAAAGGTGCTGCTCAGAGGGTGCAGCATGTTTGCTTGTATACTGGGAAGGATGATGGCAATTTCAACCCCTCTGCCTAGCAACCCACTGCTTGGATTTTCTGGGTCCTTGGTGTATTTTCTGGGCTGTAGCAACTTCACATGGCTGACCCGGGGGGGCTCTTTGTTTTTTGGTACAATCATGCCCTAAGTCAGTTTCCAGCCTCAACGGCTCGCAACAGGCAGATACTGCTTGATTTCATTACAGGAGATGCCTGAAATACAATGGTCAAATTCAAAGACATGAATATATGTAAATGTTACTGAATCTTAATGCAAGTGTGACATGGAAAAGGCAGAGAGTGTTCCGCTCACAAGCAAAAATGAAGTGGAAGTTAAGTCACCCAAGGTCACCCAGAAAATTGGGAGGACACCTAGAGGTGGTGGTTTTTGGTTTCTAAACTCTTGAGCTTCCCATTATTGAGGGGGCATATTTACCCCCTAAACAGTGCCCCTGTTTTGGCCCAACATTCCTGCCTGTTCACATGAGAGCCAGGGACCCTTTCTCCTGTATATCAGAGCATGTCATCATCATAGGAGTGATACCTTTACCTTCCCAGCCAACTCTGGGGATTGCCTTGCACCTGTTGTCTGCCTGCCACTCTCCTTCTGGGCTGCTTCTGGATCTGTCAAAGCTGGTCGCGTTTTGGTGCCTTTGTCTTTGCTGTTTGTTCCCTGCCTACATCGTGGCTCCCAGCCCCTCAGATACCTCCACAGTGTATTCCCTCATTTATCCAGCTCTCTGCCTGAAAGTCCTCTTCACAGTGTCCTCTGGCCACTTGAAAATACCGGTTCCTACCCCCCTCCCCTCCCCTCCTTTCTCCTCTCTGTATTGCAGTGGTGAGGCTCAAACTTAGCCTCCTGCATGCGAATCAAGTGCTGTACCATGGAACCAGACCTCCAATCCTGTCTCCTCTCTTCACTAAACAAAAATAGGGCTGGGTGCGTAATTCAGTGCTAAAACTCTCCTGGAACTGGGCATGGTGGCACATGCATATAGTCCCAGCACTTGGAAGGTTGAGCTGGGATTGCTGTTGAGTTCCAGGCCAGCCTGGGCTACAAAGGGAGTTCAAGGCCTGTCTAAACCGCATAGTGAGACCCTATCTCAAAAAGACAAAACAAACAGCCCTGGGTTCAGTTCCCAGCACTACCAAAACTTTTTTGCCCTCAGCCTGAAACTTCTATGGTAGGGCACAGCTTTGCTTTGTGCGGTGGTTCGTTTGGTTTCCAGCAGCTGTGGAGTTTTAGCTGTCACTGTATGAGCCGTGAACAGAGCCTGGCTCAGCTCTTGCAGGTACCAAATCCACCAATCCTGGATGCCTGCGCGCTCCACACTACAGTTGCAAAGTAGCATGATACTAGGGGCACCCCACGCCTGCCTTCCCCAGGGGAAAGGTCTAGCACAGTGGTGGTAAACCTGTGGCATGCCCGCTGCAGCAGGCACAACAGCTCTGTCAGTGCCAGCCAAGTCACCATGTTGCTTTTTGTAAACTGAAACCTCAGTGTTCAGGTTTAACTGCGTAAGTAAGTGGTTTGAGCTCCAAATAAGTAAGAAGTTCTTACAAACTCCTGATTTTGTCTTGTCTATTTTTTTCTTATTTTTATTTTTATTTTTTTTGAGATGGGGTCTTGATGCAGTTCAGGCTGGTCCTAAGCTCACTATGTAGCCCACAGGGGCCTCAAACTGATGGCAATCCTCCTGCCTCAGCCTGAGAACCACGAGGTCATGGCAGGTACAGTGGTGTGGGGCTTGGCCCCAGTGCCAGAAGCTGGCCCAGCTGCCGGTGAGATGCATTCACTACAGAAGGAGTTGACGGCACCACTGGCCCAAAAGCAATGGACTAAATAAGGGTGGCCTGGGCCACCCAGAACCAAGAACCAAAATAAGCTTTTCTTCTTTATAAGTTGATTATCTCAGTGGATTTTTTTGGGTTTGTTTTTAAATAGTGAATTCAAAGCCAGTCTTTAAAAAGCCCCCTAGAATTCAAAAATCTTCTTAGTAGAAATAGTTTGCAAGTAATATAGCTTAGTGTGTATTCTGTTTTTCAAGGAAAAGAGTTTTGTTGTGAAAGGTGATACTTTATAAGTTCCTACCCTCTTTTGTGTTCCCCAAACAGCTTTTAGTCCAGGTTGTAAGTACTGATATTTATTACATTGGAAACTGAAACAGAACAGCTTTAAATGCTTATTTATTTATTTGATGGTAGCAACAATGACCAGTTGCATAGTGACAGCATGATGGTAATATTGTCAGCTGACCCACAGACTCCTGAGGCGGAGTGTCTGTTCCAGACTACAGAGTTTTGCAGCAAAAGACAAAATTTGAGAAATATTGTTTCCTGGGGCTGACACCTGGAGTGTGAAGAGTTAACATGTTAGTGAAGCTGGTTGGGTCCTGGGGACTCCTTTCCTTTGCCTGCTGTCACTTCCTTCCCATTCCTCATCAGGAGAGACTCGTCCTGCCCTCCTGCCGTCCTGCCGCGCAGTTTACTTGGACAGCCGCGGATGCTGCCTTGAGGTTTATACTGACTGTATTATAACTTTGAATATTTATGAAAATGAAGTTTCTCACTTAAGAAAAGAGCAAGGTTATTCACAAGTATGTTACCTCTTGTTTATTTTTGTATTACCTTGGATTTTTTTGTTGTTGTTGTTTTTTGTTTTGTTTTGTTTTGTTTTTTTTGGTACACGGGGATCGAACTCATGACCTCATGCTTGCCAGGCAGGCACTGAAGCCACTGAGCTAAATCCCCGGCCCCTTGTTTTGGTTTTTTGAGACAGTCTCACTATGCAGTTCAGGCTGGTCGGAAATTCACAGTGATCCTCCTGCCTCCTGCTGGGATTGCAGGTGTGCGCCAGGTGCCTGGCCTTTTTTTTTTTTTTTTTTTTGGTAAACTGTAGCAAAGTTTTATTAAAGGTGGGAAAAGAAACAGGCTCTGTTCTCAGGGCAAGTTTGGGCCAAGTAAAAGTAGAAAAACAAGTATACCCTGCAGTGTGAGGGTGGCTGTCATGTAAGAGAGAACACCGTGGCCCTTTGTTTATGTTTTAAATGTCTTAATGCTGTCAGTGTGAAGTGAACAGCAAAATAGTGTTTCTCAGGTACCTGTGATTTGATTCCTACCTTGAGTTAGAATCTCTTGATAGCTCTGCCTTTTTGCCTTCCCTGTGCTGAGCCCTACATGTAAAATGAAATGAAGTTCTCATGGTGCTGTGGTACATGCCCATAGTTCCAGCTACCTGGGAGGCTGCGGCAGGAGGGTCCTATGAACCCCCCAGCTTCAGACTAGTCTGGGCAACATAGTGAGACGCTATTTCAAACTAAGTGAAGAAATAATAAAGTAATATGTCTAGAGTCTCCCCTGAAATATCATATTTAAGAATCTGTCTTTTGGTGTGGTGGTGCATGCCTGTAATCCCAATACTCAGGATGCCGAGGCAGGAGGATTGCTGCGAGTTTGACACCAACCTGGACTACATAATGAGTTCAAGGCCAGCCTGAACTGCATAGGGAGACCCTGTCAAAAAAAAAAAAAAAAAAAAGGATGTCTTTTATACCTAAACTGTCTTTGAATTTCTCTGAGCGTCCCTGGAAAAATCACATAGCACTTGTTTACCCTTCCTTGGAGATAGGTCAGTTATGTTTATAATTACTGACAATGTTTAATTGACTTTTTGATGTCATTTTTCACACTGCAGAGACCACCAGATCCTGTCAGTTGCACTAACTGTACATTGGGCTGTCACCGGTCATTCCCATTTGAAAGTTATCTGCAGAGGTCGGGAGCCTTTTCTCTGTTCTCTTACGTTACCCAGAACTCACAGCAGTTTCACAGACTCTGCTTTTGTAAATAGAAATGGGCCATTTGCAGGAGTGGGGATTGAACCCAGAGAGCACTGAGGTACATCCCCTGCCGTTTCATTTCATTTCGAGACGGGGTCTGGCTGTATTGCCCAGGCTGGCCTCAAACTTGGGCTCTTCCTGGCTCAGCCTCCTGCATAATGAGGATCACAGCGCGACCACACCTGGCCAGGAGCAAACTGTTTGTAAAATGGTTTCTTGCACCTGACCACTAAAATTTAAACTCTCATTGAATATTCTTATTTTCATGATTGATGTAAATTATTGTCATAAGTCCTCCTTTGTGTTAATTGGGAACGAATTGGAAACACTAATTATATAATAAGAGCTTGCCTGGAATGTCATAGTTGACAATGATACTTCTCTTTTTTTGGTGCTAGGGCTTGAACCCAGGACCTAAAACTGAACTATACCCCCAGCCTGAGGATGGATGATGCCCATTTAGTCAGCTATGACCAGATTCTTTCACCTGTTTGTTTTTTGAGATAGAGTCTCACCATGTAATTGAGATCAGCCCTGAATTCACTGTGTAGCCCAGGCTGGCCTTAAACTAGTGGCAGCCCTCCTGCCTCAGCCTCCTGTGGATTATAAGCATATGCCTCCATGTCTCCCCCAGATACCTTTAAGGAGCTAAGGTTGACTTTATGGAACCAGTGCTTACTCAGCCCTTTTGGGAAAGCTATCCTAATACCTGGTGTACACGATTCCCACAATTCCAGGTAAATAAAGGGGTAAATAAAGGTTCCTGATGGGCCCAGGAACCCAGATTGATCAAGAGATGAATCTGCCCAGCTTGAAGAGTACTCTAGGTGAGATCTAGTCTGGAGTTTTTAGCTTGGCTTCTGGCCTCAAGAACTTTTAAAATGTCCAGTCTGACATTTCTAATATAAACTTACCGCAAAACAAATTTAAACAGTCTGTGGTAAATGAAAATTCTTGCTGTATCCATGAAAATAACCAGGCCAAATGTAATCAGACTAGTTTTATTTTGTGGATGAAAAAATATTTCTTTTAGAGTATTTTGATAATTGAAGAGACTGAAGGAAACATTGTTCTAATGGAAAACTACGCACGGTTGGTCCCTAGAACCTTTGAGGGTGGGGTTGTGGACTTGTAGCAGGTGCTGGCTGTCTGGGGGCTCTGTGCACCTGTTCGTAAACCGCAGGTGACTGACGGAGGGCAAACTGTGGAGTGCTGGCCCCGCTCGCTCCGTGGAAGGCGGGCCCTGAGCTGCTTAGCCTTTGCTAGAAGACCTGCATGCCGCACTCACAGGTGGCAGAGGACTGGCACCCCGATGTGCTAGGAGGTGGGCAGTTCTCAGGTCTAAACCACGCCTGATGATACCTGGTGGAGGTGCAGGGTGGCCTGGTCTGCCCTGCCCCCTCCCCCGGGTTAACAGTGCTGCCACCCGCCCTTCCTGAGTCTCATCAGGACTGGTGTGCTGGGTGCCGTGGTCGGAACTGAACAAAATGATGTAAAATGTGAGTGACCAGTTTAGCAAACATTTAGAGTCCACAAAAAGATAATAAACAGAAATCCAAGAGGTTAAAAAGTCTGTTGAACGTATGGGCAGCAGAAGGCACCAGTGTAAGAGCCGAGCATCAGAAACAGAAGACTGGGCTGATGGTGGTGACCAGTTATTCAGAAATACCTTAGAAACAAGAGAACACAAATATTCCAGCAACTGCTAAATAATGGAAAGGAGACTAAATTAATTGGAATTAGTGAAAAATCAGACGAAAACACAAATGGCATAAAAACATGTGTGTAGAAATATTAACAAAAAGCTTTCCAGACATGGGGAAAGAATTTAACAAATAAGCACAGCACATAGACTTTCAAACAACCATGATCAGAAAAGAACTTCTCCATGGCACATCAAACTCAGAATTCCAGAAGACTCACCTAAGTACAGAATCTCAAAAGCTGTTAGAGACAGGCAATGAGCCTTTATAAAGGCAAACTCATTAGACTTGCAGCAGACTTTCTCCACACCACCCTTTAAGACAGGAGTTTGGAGTCAAGTGTTTCAAGTCCTAAAAGAAAATACCTTCACCACTAGACTGATACATCCTGAAAAACTAGCCCTCAAAATCAGTGGAGAACCCTGGCATGGTATCATACGCCTATAATCCCAGTACTTGGGAGGCTGAGGCAGGAGGATCCCTGCTGTGAGTTTGAGGCCAACCTGAACTGCATAGTAGGCCATGTCTCAAAAAGGCAAAAAGAAAAAAATAATTGGAAAAATAAGGTCTTTCCATGACAATGAGCACTTTAAGAAATTCATGATCACCAAACCAACACTCCAAAAAATTCCCAAGGATATCCTAGAAAGAGGCAAGCAAGGCGACAGTGCCAAAAGATGTGACAGAATGAACACCCCAGGCAGGGTGCACAGTTAAGCAGAAGGGGAAGAGGAGTCAGCAACAGGGAAATAGTGCAGTGACATCGATAGGTGACAAGAGCTCAGTTCCTCAGCTGAAAGACACAGAGGGCCAGAATGGATCAAGAAACGAAGCCTGTATGCACATTGTTTGTTTTGGAGACAGGGTCTTGAAATCTCTGTGTAGCCCAGACTGACCTCAAACTCATGGTGACCCTCCTGCCTCAGCCAGGCCTGCCCCACCGCGGCTGGCGCAAGAAAAACACAGCCCGGAAAGAGATTCATGGCCTAAAAGTGAAAGGGTGGAAAGCAGTAGTCCATGCAGTGGGAATCCGAAACCAAGCAGGAATCTACCCTATTTTTAACCAAACCGATCAGAGGAGGCAAAGCGAGTCACTGCTTATTGGTTAAAGAAATAGCTCAGTGGCAAGAGATAACAATTATACATGCACCAAACAATGATAAACCCGACTTGCCGTAAATGATCAGATTCACTTCAACACAATTATAATGGGAGACCTCAATACCCCACTATCACAAATAGATCAACTAAACAAAAAATCAACAAGAAATACCAGAGGGGACTGAAACCTTCAAACAAATGAATTTATTAGATCCAACAACAACAGTATAGAGTCTCAGCGGCACATGGGACTTTCTGCAAACAGTCCACAAACGGTCCAGTAAGATACGCCTAAGTTAATGTAAACAGAGTAGAGTCCGAGTGGGGGGCCTGAGTGGGGGCGGGGAAGAGGCGTCCTGTCGCCGAGCCTCAGCGCCCCGCAGGCCGGAGCGGTTGGTTCACTGGGCAGCCAGCGCGGCCGGTTCCCGGAGCTGGAGCTGGGCAGCTGCGGGAGCATGGGCGGGCCAGGCCGCGGTGCAGAAACTGAACTCGGGTAGCTTGCTGCAGCCGCGGAGCAGCCTGGCAGCCGGTCAGACCTTGAAGACAACGTGGCTTGTTTCCTGCCAGGGAGACCCGTGGGGGACGGCTGTGAAGGCAGCTCTGAGCCTAACCGGGAACGGAATGAGAATAGCCACGCGTCCCTCCCGAGGGCTGCGCTAACGGCCCCATAGAGAGAGGACTCCTGAGTTACCGAAACTACCATATGAGGACAGAGGCTTGGGCGTTGGAAGACGAGCCACAGATTTAAAGATCCCGCCTACTGCGGGGACCCTGGGCTGCAGACCCTGGGCGGCGCCGCCTCGCCAGAGCCTGGTCCCCGGGGGCCTGCTGCCGCCTCCCTGGTGCCTTTGCTCAAGGACCAGTTCTCTAAATGCCACACCTACGGTGGCCTGCAGCGGCTCACATCCACTCCGCCTCTCCGTGCTGTAGAGGACTGTATACTCTTGATTATTTCTGAGAAAGCACAATGAAACGTTTCACATTTTAAAATTCAAATCTGTTCAGTGCAGTGTGCAGTGGGTCAGTCGATGCAGAGTGTTATTTCTTCCCTGCCGCCAGCACCACCTTACTCCTCGGGCCAGTTTCTCAGGGGACTCTCGACTTTAGCTAGTCACATCTTAGCCAGTGTTCAGTCTTATTCCCCCAACGCAATAAAAGACTCTACTCCAGGTGAGCGTAAATATGTCTGTGATTTCGATAACGCATCTCCCAGATTGCAAACAACTGCCCATTTTGCTATGACTTAAATCACAGGCTTGATTTCTGCCGTTCAGGTTCTCAAATTCAAGCTCCTGAAGAAAGTAATGTATAATGTTGTGTCATTATAGAACTTATTCCTACTTAAAGCAATGTTTAATGCAATTTCCAGTTATGTTGTTTGGAGACTTTTATATTATTGCATTACCTTGAATATGTTGTTTGTTCATTGCACAAATAATTAAGCGCAATAAAATGGATGCTAAACCATTAAACACATAAACGCTGTGTCCCTGAATGTGTATTAAGCAAGTATAATAAAAATTTATTTATAGTTTTGTTATAAATGTAACTTATGGACAAAGTTGATAGGAATAATATTATATATTGCCGATAACCCCACTGGCAAAGTTTACGATTCATAGACTCCTCATAAGCCATGTGTGGTTGTGCATGACTGTAATTCCAACACTTAAGAGGCTGAGACAGGAGGATTGCTGTGAGTACACGACTAGCCTGGGTAACATAGCTAAAGGCCAGCCTGAACTACAGAGCAAGACCTTGTCTCAAAAAACAGAAAAACAAAAATAAATTCCTCATATACAGTATTCAGAGCACAGAAATCTTATGATTGGTTAAAGTTACTCCCAATTTATTTATTCATTTATATATTTATGTTACTCCTAATTTACACCCTCAAGTCTGAATCTATATTTCTACCTTTTCTTTTCTTTGTATGTTCTTAGTATTGGGTTTCTGAAGACCTTTCTTCTTCTTCTTCTTCTTCTTCTTCTTCTTCTTCTTCTTCTTCTTCTTCTTCTTCTTCTTCTTCTTCTTTCTTCTTCTGAAACACGATCACACCATGTACGTCAGACTGGTCTAGAACTTTCAGTGACCCTCCTGCTTCAGCCTCCTCAGTGCTGGAATTTCCAGGCATGTACCACCATGCCCAGCTGAAGTCTTTCATTCTTTGGAGGTTTAAGAGCACTGTATTCAACAGAAAGTTAGGAAATATATTAAAAAAGAATAAAGCAGTTAAAATTTTTACTTTCAGAGACACTGTAGATGCTAATACTAGACTTAATCTTTCAGATTTTATTTTTATTTTTTTGGAATCTAGTAGTTATTCAGTAAATCCCATTAGTCTGTGTGATATTTTAATTGTATAAATTTCCTTTGTTACTGTATAGCGTGTCTCTCTGTTAAATCCAATGCAATAGCTTTGCTGAAATATTCATATGTAAGTAAACTTTTCTTAAACAAAAAATAAAATTATAGAAATTATTCCATGCATATTATCAGATCATAGCATGATGAAACTGAAAATCAGTGGCAGAAGAAGCTACATAAATGCAAACACAAGGAAATTAAACAATACCCTCTTTGTTTTGTTTGAGAACTGCAGGCCAATCTCTAATGAATACAGACACAAAAATCCCAAGCAAAATACTGGTGAACAGAATGGAAAAATCATCAAAAAGTGAAAAAGTAGGCATTATCATCAAGTAGGCTTCCTCACAGGAATGTAAGGGTGGTCCAGCACAGGCAGAGCAGTACACGTAACGCTCGACCTCACGGAAGCAAGGACAACAGTCACGTGTGCATCCACATAGTGCAGAAAAAGCTTACAACAGAATCCAGTGTCAATTTATGACAAAAACCCTGAAGAAAAAAGGTATGGAAGGAACTTATCTCAATCTGGTAAATGCCATTTATGACTAACCAATAGCCAGTATCTTGTTAAACGAGGAAAAGCTAAAATCTTTCCTCTAACACCAGGAAGAAGGCAAGGATTCCACTGTTACCACTCCTGTTCAACATAGTATAAAGATGTTAGCCAGGGCAGTCAGGCAATAGAAAGAAAGAAAAGGGATATGGATTGAAAAAGAAGAAGTCAAATTATTTTTTGCAGACTATGTGATCCTCTACATAGAAGACCCGAAAAGTCTAAAATTAGTAACCAAATTTAGTTGTGCAGCAGGTGTTATGGTTTGTGTCTAGATACCTCCCCCCAAGCCTCATGCAGTCAGAGGGTTTTTCAGAGGTGGCTGGCTCTAGAGTATGTGGTGCTGGGTTTGAGGGTGGGTGATTACTAAATCATCAGTCCACTAACTGGTTTGGTACTCGGCCCAATCCTGGTAACTTGGATAAGATAAAAGGGGCAGAAGGAGGCTTGCCTTCCCTTACTGCTTTTGCTGTCTTCCATTACCATGAACAGTTGCCCTCTGCCATGTGCCACCCTGCTTGCAGTCAGTGGATTATGGACTCAAACCTCTACAAACAGTGAGCTCAATAAACCTTTCCCCCTTTAACTTTTGGGTGTGGATGTTTTGTCTCTGCAATGAGAAAAGTAACAAAGTAGCAGGATAAAAAGTCAACTCACAAAAATCCATAGTGTTTTTGTACACCAATAAAGAATGCACTTAGAAATTAGGACAACAGTACCATTCATAATAGCACCAGGAAAAATTAAGTACATCAGAATTAATCTAATCAAGGCAGTGAAGGACCTGTACAATCAAAATGACAGTACTATGAAAAAGGTGATTGAAGAGGACATTTGAAAAATGGAATGATATCCCTCGTTCCTTGACAAACAATATAGTCAAAATGACCATACTTCCAAAAACGAATCCATAGTTTAGTGGAGCTGGGTATGGTGGTGCATGCCTATAATACCAGCACTTGGGAGGCTGAGGCAGGAGGAGTGCTGTGAGTTCAGGGCCAGCCTGTACTACATAGACCCCATTATGGTTGACACATTGTGTCAACTTGAGAAATTTAGAAATTTATTTAAGTGGTTCAGCAGGGCTCCAGGGGCCTCACTCCATAATATCCTCCACCTATGCATGCAGATGGTGTGAATGCTACATTCACCCCAGGGGCAGGGGGTCGCCTGCTTAAAATATAATAGAGGAAAAGAGGTTTGTTCTACCCTCTTTTGCCCTGGCTACTGCCTTGAAGTATTTCCCCAGTGCCGTGACACCTTGCCTTGGAGCCAGCTGATTATAGACTGAAACCTCCACAAACAGTGAGCTAAATAAACCTCTCCTTCCTTCATTTTGGGTGTTGAGTATTTTGTCCCAGCAAATGAGAGAGAGAAAAGTAACCAACACAGTCCTTGTTTCAAAGCAAAACAAAACAAAAAGCACGGAAAAGTGTAATGCAATCTCAATCAAAAGACTGACAGAATCTTCACAGAATGAGAGAAAACAATCTTAAATTCATATGGAACCAGAAGAGAACTAGAATGGCAACAGGAATCCCGGACAACAAGAGCAGAGAAGGAGACATCACAATCCCAGACTGCAAGTCGTATCACAAAACTATAGCAAGAAAAAGAGCAGCGTAGTACTGGAACAAAACCAGACATGGGTCAGTGGAATAGAATAGAGTATGCGGGGGAATCCCAGGCACATGAACTATCTGATCTTTGACAAAGGAGCCAAAAGTATGTCTTGGAGAAAAGATAGTCTCTGTAACAAATGACACAGGAAAAACTGGCTCTCCACGTGCAGAATCTAGACCTACATACCTCACCACTGGCTAAGCTAAAATCAAGAGGGATCAAGTATCTGTTAAACAGGAAGACGTAACCTGCTGGTAAATAAAATAGGTGAAAAAAATATATATTGTATATTATATTGTATTGTATTATATTATATTATATTATATTATATTATATTATATTATTTATTATATTATATTTAAAACTCTTGAAGGCTTAGGCACAGGCAATAACCTTCTGAACAGAGCCCCAGTTGCATAAGAAATAGCATCTGGAATCAACAAAAGGTATCATATCAAGTTAAAAATCTGCATTGCAAAACCAACAGAGTGAAGAGGTAACCTACAGAATGGGAAAAAAGTTTTGCCAGCTACTCCTCAGACGGAAGACTAATATCTAGAATACATAAAGTATTACACTCCCCAAAATAAAGGACTCAATGAAAAATGGACAACTGAAATGAATAGACACTTCTCATAGAGATGTGCAAATTAAAACACTGAGATTCTATCTTATTTCAGGAAGGATGGTTCTAGCAAGAAGGCAAATAATAACAAATGCAAGACAGTGCAGCAGGGAAACAGAAACCCTTCTGATAGGTTTTTCCTCATGTACGAGCTCCCTTAGGCTCTGAACAGCGCCCCCTTGTGTTCTTTTTACAAACCCACAAGTCAAACCTCCCGCTCTTCACGCATGCGCAAAGGCCCTCCTCCAATCAACTGTCAATCTCATGCCCTGTCCCTGCCCCCCGCCCCCCGCCCCTTTAGCTCCGCCCCTGTCAAATTCCAGATAGAAAGGCCACGGTTTTTCGGGAAGCTTCTAGAGGGTGCCTGCCTCTCTTTAGTAACCCTCTTGTTCCCTCAATAAGGCTTATTTTCTTTACTCCTGTTCTCTCTCTCTTCTCTCTCACTCCTCGGGAAACCAAATACCTTCTACATTGTTGGTGGTAACGTAAATTAGTACAACCATTGTGGAAATCAGTGTGGAGGTTTTTGAGACAACTAAAACAAGAAATTCTGTTCGCTCCAACTATAGAGCTCCCTTTCTGGATATCTTTCAGGAAGAGTTAAAGACATATTATAGTGATACAGCACACCCACGTTTATACCAGCATGATTCAGAGTAGTTGAGTATGGAAAGTGGCCTATATGTCCATCAACACACAAACAGTTACTAAGTATGGTATCTGCACACAATGGAGCACTCTTCTGCCATCAAGAGTGATAAACTTGAGTCATTTGCAGAAAAATGGGTGCACCTTGGGACCATAACGATAAGTGGAATCAATCAGAGGCACAGGCTTCAATGCCACGTGGCTTCCCTTGTATGAGAAACTGAAAGTATAAATAAAAAACAAAAGATAGATAATAAGGTAGAGAAAGATCTTTTGCAGAAGGGAAGGGAGACCAAGAGATGGGAGAAGCGAGGAAATGGAAGGGGTTAAAAAATAGAGTAAAGCTGTATTATGTGCCTGTGCCTACTCTCCACAAGAAATGCAATCATTACTTATTGCAACCATGTACTAAGAAAAAATTAAAAACTGAAAAATGGTGACCAGAAATAAAAAAATAAGAGAACAGAAATTATAGTAGAATCATTGTGGAAAAGAGTATGGTAGCTCCTCAAAAATTTGAACTAAAACTGCCACATGATCTAGCAATCCCACTTACTGTGTACATCCAAGAGATGGGAAATCAGTAGGTCGAAGAGACAGTGACAGTCCCCTTTATTGTGTTTACACTGTAATTCTACACTTTACTGTGGCACCATTTTTTTTTCTTTTTTGGTCTTTTTGAGATAACAAAAAAACCAAATCAAACAAACAAACAAACCAGAAAGTGGAAACAAATTGAATCTCTATCAGCCGATGAATGGATGACAGAAATGTGGCATGTATATGTATAGAATTCTATGCAGCCATAAAAAAGAATGAAATCCCATCATTTGTGACGTCAGAACTGGAGGCCATTGTGTGAAATGGGAAAGCCTGACAGAAAGGTGTGCACTACATGATCTCACTCATACTGTAAAATCTAAAAGGACCATCTCCTAAGCACTGAGAGTGGAATGGTGCTTACCAGAGGCTGGGACAGTGGGGGAGGACTAGGGAAAGGCATGTCACACACCACACTGTCTCTTAAAGTTCCCCCTTCAGTGCCACCACACAAGGGACTGAGCTCTAATACGACCTTTGTGGGACACACCACACCGAATCACAGCAGCCAGTATGGCTTTAGCATGAACCTTTGATAGGTGCTTTATTTATCATACTGAAAGAGTTCTGCTGATGGTAGAAATTCTCTTCTATTCTTTTGTTTATCATGAAAAGGTGTTGGATTTTTGTCTACTTAGAGGATCATGTGAATTCTGTGCTTTATTTTATGAATGTAGCACATTATATTACATTACTTTGGTGTTAATATACAGAACTTACATTCCTGGGGTAAATCCCAACTGGCCCACAGAAATAAAAGCTCTTCACACTGAGGTAAATCCCCAACCATTTTTAAAAATTGTATATATTTTTAAAAATTTTTGAGATGCTGCACTCGACCCACCCAGAGGCACCGTGAATTCCCACTGCAGCCGAGCTGAAGTCAGAGTTTGGGGAGCCCTGCAGTTCACGGGGACCGGCATCAACGCAGTGAGTGATGGGAGTAAGACCCTCCCACGGGAAAGGGGAAACCCACTGGACGACATTTTGGATTTGAGCAGGACAGTCTTAACTCCATAAGGAAGTGGCTTCATCTGGTTGCTCCCCTCGCCGAGCGGATTTGTGGCATCTGCTTGGACTAGGCTGCACCCCTGGCGGGGACCCAGTGAGTCACGTCAATATTACTTCCCTGAGATCAGTGCACACTGATGCAGTGAAGGCCTGCAAAGGTTGACTGGCCCCAAAGGGAGGAGCTAGTGCACACTGCCCGTGGGTGAACTCTAATCTCTGATAACCTATTGAAGAGGGCTAAAGCTCCTAGCCTGCGCCCTCTAGAGGAGCCTTAAGCAACAAGAAAAGGGACTGGGAATTACACTGTACACTTGTATGGAAAGAACCAAAAACATGACGAAAGGGAGAAATAAGAAACAACTCCCAGCCCCCAACCCTGAGAACATTGATCCAGGAGAGGTAAATACAAAAGAGACTGAGGGCAACAAAAATGCAACATCAAACACAGCATTAGCAGACATAAAGAGATATCTTTAGGACCTCGTAAGCGAGACCAAAACTGAAATATTAATTCAAATTAAACAAGAGATAAGTAGATTAATAAAAGAAGGGCTGGGCACCTCTCAAGAAGACACAGACAGAAGAATGGAGGAACACAAATGGAGAGAAAAATTTAATGAAGAATTCAGAAAAAACCTAGAATTCATGAAGCAAATTCAAAGAGATTATCAGGAAACTAAAGAC